>CATIWM010566434.1:0-12227 GCA_949671775.1 Mallotus repandus
GTGTTTTTTTTTTCTTGTATTTTGTTTCAATTTTTTTGAATTTATAATTAATAATCTATATTTTGAATTTATGCGACATAAAATATCTATATACATTTTTTTTAAATGATAAAAAACCTTATGTATTTATTTATTTTTGCTTTTGATATGCAAATTATCTACTTTTCAAAGGTATTTTATCTTGCTCTTCTTCGCTTTGTGTTTTTTTTTTTCGGTGAATTTGGTTTTGTCAATACCTTATATATGTATAAGTTAAAATGTAATACCTTATATTAAATGCTATTTTAATATTTTCAAATCTCTATTTTTTACATAAACAATCATGAGTAAGAATTTTAAAACAAAACACAAAAAGCGTACGAGCATATAGAATAATAGATTCAAGTTAATTATTATTTAAAAAAATAATGATGCTCTATTTGTTATTAGAATATATGAATATTTTTTTACAGGTGAGATTGTCAAAGGAGTAAAAACTCTTAAACAATCACATTTAAGAAGAAATGGATATGCAATTTTTGCATACGCAATGTTTGAACATGCATTTTGCAATAACAAAGGAACACAACTCTTATTGCAAATTGCTAAAGAAACATACCATACAAGAAAATTTGATGACTATCGCAAAATATTAAGAACTATGGTGCCAGATTCTCATTTCATAATTAGAAAAAGTTGCAATATATATATATATATATTGGAAGCACAAGTTACAAGACCCAACAAATGAAGATTATATTAATATAAAATGTAAAAAAGTGCATCGTTGATGTACAAGTATTTAGAACTATATTTTACAATTCGAAAAATTGTTAAGTATTAAATTAATGTACAAATTATCTGTAAATCAAATATATATACTACCAACATACAAATAAAAAAAATAAAAATATATTAAAATATATATATTGAAAAAATAATAAAATACAGCATGCGCAACGTGCGGATTTACGACTATTTTTTTTTTAATTTGAGAGTCGATATAATGAAAAAAAAAAAACTCCCACTTCTTTAGCCGGTAAACAAAAAACTGATTGTATAAGTCTCAAGCATTTTAATCAATGGTTATATATAACTTACATGAATCTAATGGCTATTAAGAATAGTGGTATGGTGTCATCATGACACCGTAGCAAGAGCCATCTGTCCCTCGAATTCCTCATCAGTCCAATTTTTCATATTTTTTAGGCAAAATTTATATTGAGGCTCCTAAACTTATTGATGTTTTAGCTTTAGGCTCCTAAAATTTTATTTTATATATTTAGACCTTCAAACTTCATGGGTTCAAAATTTTAAACCCTTCTATCAAATTTTTAACAAAAATTATTTCCTTTTGGTCCTTGAAGTTTTATATTTCTAACATTTATATCATTTTTTACCTTTTAATACTTATATCACTTTTAAAATTTTTTCACCGGTAAAAAATAAATTTACTTATTTTAATCTCTAATATTTTAAATTAAAAACATAAATTTATTTACATTTTTAAATAATTTTAAATTTTAAAAATAAATAAACAAGTTAATGTCAAGATTAAAAAATTATAATAAAACTACTGCTTTTCAAAATAAAATATTATATTTTTAAAATAAAATATTATGATAAAAAAATACCATAATTTAAAGAGATTATGTTGAAAAATATTTTATAATGTTCAAAATTTAAATTTTATATTTTCAATACATTTTTTATTTTTTGTACAAAATTTTAATTAAATTATTGTGAATAATTTTTTGCAATATAACTTTTATAAATAGTGGATACCAATGCATATCTGTGTATCACCAAAAAAAGGTGATAAATTTTCCAACCAACTCAAACTTTTATAATCGTTATCTTAACCTTCATTTTTTTATCATGTTTTTTAAGTACATGAAAAAAAATCATATTATAAAAATTTATTCACAATAATTTAAAATATTGTGAAAAATAGTAGTACTATTATAAATTTTTAAAAAAAAATTAGCATAATAGCATTAACTTGTTTGTTTATTTTTAAAAGTTAAAATTATTTAAATATGTTTATAATAATTTAAAATATTAGAAATTAAAATAAATAAATTTATTCTTTACCAGTGAAGAATTTTAAATGTGATATAAGTGTTAAAAAATATAAAATGGTATGTATGTTAGAAATATAAAACTTCAGGTACCTAAAGGATAATTTGTATTAAAAAATTAATAGAAGGGTTTAAAATTTTAAATCCATAAAGTTTAAGGGCCTAAATATATAAAATAAAAATTTAGGGGCCTAAAACTAAAAAGCCGATAAATTTAGGGGCCTCAATATGAATTTTACCTATTTTTTATTCAAACTTTTCATAAGGACAGTATTGACATTTCACCTTTCTATTTTCACTTATAACCTGAAAGTCCTGCATAAGTTTACTAAAATATCATTTCTATTCAAAAAGGCTTGGATAGATTCTATCCGGGAAGATTTATTATTGGTATATTTATGTAAGGATCCTAAATATTTTTAGAAATTTTTTCATAAATGCCCTAAAAAGTAACTTTAATAACTAAAATATCCAAACTTCTTTTCTATTACTCGCGTACACCAAAACGCTAAAATAATTATATGTATGCACTCATCTCCATCATTCACGTAAAACCTCCATATTCCTTTCTTTCTTCAAATCCAGCTTTCTGGTTCATTAACGAAAAAACAGGAAAAAAAATCGTCTCTAGCCTAGACTATCTTAACAGTGTCATCTTCTCTTTTTTTTTTCTTCTCTTCTTCAGCTTATAAAATAAAATGGATTCCACCTCTATTATTAAAATTTTTTTCTATTTTCTTATTCAGCAATACCTCTATTCTTGATCTTGTTGTTGTCGATGATGATGAAAAGGAACAGTTGATTAAGGTCGTCGTTTTCCTCTTCTCCAATTGATTAAAATCTTATATTTTTATTATTTTTTTCTATTTCCATAGACTTTGATCAAAACACCGCAAAGCATTTTAAATTTTGTATATTTGTCACTTGGGTTTCATCTAATTTCGACAATTTTTGTTTTCTTGTTTTGATTAATTTGTTTCTTTGGGGCATGCTATTGGGTTGTTTGGCGCATGAAGGTCTACAGGTGAATGGAAAAGTACAAAAGTCAGTGCTAAAAGAAAGGTTCAAGAGCTTTTCCATGATGTTTGATGAAATCCATAGGCTCTGATGCACGAAAATGACAATGGGAGAGCGTTTTGGTGTTTTCGAAACATCTCGTAAATGAAACCCCAGAAAAATGTCCCTGAAATGTACCAGGGCCATTTCTGTAAATACAGAAAATGGGAAACTCGTTTCCAACGCAAAAAAAAAAAAAATCCAATTCCCAGCAAACTCCAAACAGAAGACAGAAAAATAAAAATTTAGATTCCAAATCCAAATCAAAATTGGATTGACAAATTAGAAACAAATTAAACTTCCAATTTGACAAGAATTGTAAAAACCCATTGCATGATATCTATATAAACATCAAACAAACATAAAAACTCATACACACCTCTTATAAATTGAACTCCAATTTTTGAGTTTTGACAGAATAAAATTTAGATTCCAGTAACCCATAGCTTTACCCATCAAATCTTCAACTTCAAACACCTTCTGTGGAGTGTAGAGAAGAGGTCGTCTTCTTGCGAATCTTCAACTTCATACAACTTCATCACCACCAACTAGAAGAGGAACCTCATCTTCAACAATCTCAACCTCAGCCATACAAATATAGACCGAAAGAGCAAAACAAAAGAAGACTCATGAGTCATCTTCTATCTCCTCTGTGACGCTCTCTGTTTTCTTTTTTTTTTTTTTAGGATTCGTCATCTATTTTTAGTTATCAACGTTTTGTATTTTTGGAACCACGATGTGCAGTGTATAGGTCATATGTTTGGGTTTGGGCAGTTGGGCTTTTGTTTTAGGTTTTGTTAAGTTATAATTGTTTATTTAATGGTGGCATGTGAAAGTTTTCTTCATATTTAATTGGTTTTTTTTACCGATTCATATTTAATTGGTTAACTTACATTTATTTAGTTTTATTAATCTTTAATGAATTCTTAGTTATTTGTTATTATTATCAATTTATTATTTTTTTAATTTTATCAATATTTTTTTAACTAATATTTTTTATTTGGATGTATCTTTATTTGATTATTATTACTTATTATTATTAATTTATTATTTAAATAATAAAATATCAATATAATAATTCCTAACAATAATTAAAATAATTCCTATTAAATTTTATTTTATACATTACATGTCATTTATTATTTTATTATAATTACATAACTAAACTTTATTGTTATGTTGCTAATTTTTTTTATTTCAATTTAGGGATATGGATTCTACTTCTAAAAGTTCAAGTTCTAGTAATGTTTCTTCCAAAGATGAAGAAACTAGTCATTTATGGAAATATGTAAATAGACTTGAGAAAATTGGAGATGGGGGAGGGAATTGGAAATGGATCTGTAATTTTTGTTGTGAGCAGAAGCAAGGGACATATACTAGAGTGAGGCTCATCTTTTAAAGCAGACAGGAAAAGGAATCAGTGTGTGTAAAAAAGTTGGGCATGATGATATATCTGAAATGAGAAAAATGGAGAATGAAGTTGTCAATAGAATTTTAGTTTCACAACCTAAGCGAGTTCCTTTGCCCACTACTGCAATTAATTCTTCTTTGACTTTAACAGATCAAAGTATTTCAAATGCTTTAAAGAGGAAGAAAATAGATAATTCTCCTATTGGCAAAGCATTTGATATACAAACTAGAGCTCGATTAGATGCAGAAATTGCTAGAATATTTTATACTGGGGGTCTACCTTTTAACTTGGCCAAAAATCCTTATTATATGAGTTCTTATTCATTTGCTGCTAATCAAACATTGGGTGGTTATGTACCTCCTGGTTATAATAAATTAAAGACCACTTTACTTTAACAAGAAAAAACGAATGTTGAGAGGTTATTGGATCCTATTAAAAGCACTTGGTATGAAAAATATGTTAGCATTGTAAGTGATGGATGGAGTGACCCATAAAGAAGGCCTTTAATTAATTTTATGGTTGCTTCTGAATATGGCCCAATGTTTCTTAAATATGTTGATTGTTCAGGTGAGGTGAAGGATAAACATTTCATTGCTAATTTGTTAAAAGAGATAATTGATGAGTTTTCCATGAAAATGTTGTCTAAATAATTACTGATAATGCCAAAAATTGTAAGGGTGCTGGTGAAATCATTGAAGGTATGTTTCCTCAAATGTATTGGACTCCTTGTGTTGTGTATACTCTTAATCTTGCTTTGAAGAATATATGTGCACCTAAAAATGTGGATAACAATAGAGAAACATATATCGTTTTTGAATGGATCACTAAAGTGCATGGAGATGCTTTGCAAATTAAGAATTTTATAATGAACCATTCAATGAGGTTGGCCATATTTAATCGATTTGAAGTTGCTTTCAATTACAGACACTCATTTTGCTTCTATTGTTATCATGCTCAAAGGATTCAAGCTTATTAGGCGTGCTTTAGAAGCAATGGTTATGAGTGAAAAATGGGTACAATATCGAGATGATGACCAAGGAAAAGCTAAGTTTGTGCGTGAAAAGATAGTAGATGAGGATTGGTGGGAAAATTTTGATTACATTCTTGCTTTTACTGAACTTATTTATGATATGATTAGAACTTATGACACAAATAAGCCATGCCTTCATTTAGTGTATGAGTTATGGGATTCTATGATTGAAAATGTGAAGATAATTCTTTATGAGAAAGAAAAAAAGCAGCCACATGAGTTTTCTCTTTTCTATGATGAGATCCATACTATTCTCGTGGAATGTTGGACGAAGCATAACACTCCACTTTATTGTTTAGCTCATTCATCCAAGGTGAGTTTCTAATTCTATAGTTGTCTTTTTATATGTGTGTATAGCTAAATGAATTCATATTTTATTTTTTGATATTTTTATTGATTATCGTTGACTTACAAATTTTTAATTTAAATTAAATAATTAAAATTTTATGAAATATGTTGTTAAAATAATTCTAGCGTAAATTAACGAATTTGATTAAAATTATTTTTTTATAAAAAAATTGAACTAACTTGATAAATGAAATTTAAATATTATTTTGGATATGTTTTATTTAGCCAAATACTAACGTTGGATATGTTTTAATTTTAATTGATTCTCTTTTATGTATGTGTGTATATATAATTTTTTACTTATGGTTTTGTCTTTAGGTTTTATAGTGATAAATGACGTTAAGAAGGGGAAGGTAGATCGTTTCCACATATGGATGCAGAAATATCCACAGAAAGAAATAATTGTTTTAAGTGACTATTTCCCAATGAAGATGATCATATTAGAGTTAATAATGAATATGCAATTTTTTCTCTAAAAAGTGGGCCATTTGGAGATCCGATTGCATTTCTAGTATGTATGATATAAATCCAAAAAATTGGTGGGCTTGCTTTCGTTCACATACACCTCTACTTCAAAGGTTGGCTTTTAGAGTGCTTGGACAACCTACTTCCTCCTCTTGTTGTGAAAGAAATTGGAGTACTTATTCTTTCATTCACTCATATAGAAGGAACAAATTAACTTCAAAACGTGTAGAGGACTTGGTTTTTATTCATAATAACGTTCGACTTTTGTCAAGGAGCACATCTGCATATAATGATGAGAAGATAAAAATATGGGACATGGGTGGAGATGATTTTGGAAGTATGGAAGATGTAGCAGTTCTCGAGTTTGCTAATCTTTCATTAGATGAACTGGAATTGGAGTCCGTATTTTTTAATGAAGATTCAAATCAAAGCACAGAGAAAGAAAAAAATTGTGAAGCATAAGAAATACCATGATATTTTTTTTTCTATTCTAGTATTTTATTGATTATTAATTATTTTTTATTGAACTTGTAGACATTTTTATTTTAATAATTTTTAATTATTATTTTTATGTTAATTGTTATATTTAATAATATTGAAACCTAATTTAAATATTAATAATATTTATTTTTATTTTTGTATATGCATAAATATATAAAATTTATTATATATATAATAAATTTTGTATATTTATATATATACCCCTATATTTTTAATATTTACGAGTTTCCTCCACGTTTCCGTTTCCTATATTTTTATGAAATGTCGTTTCCCCGTATCCGTTTTTGCGTTTCTCCGTTTTCATGCATCATAGTCCATAGGACACAAAGCTCATGGGTTGTGAGTGATGAGCAACTCCAATCTGAACTTCGGGTTTCTATATCAGTAGTGGTGATTCTAGATCATTCTCGGGGAGGATTTTACAGTGTTTAGACCCTAGAAGACAATATGAGAAGTACATAAAGTACCATCCTGAAGATATTGATGTTGGATCATAGAATTGATGCTGATTAAGTGATTATTATGTCAATTTCTTATTAATGTTTTTATTATCTTAATAGTTAAAAAGTCACCATTATGATCGAATGGCCAAAAAAGGGCAAAAAAAGTGCAAAAGGAGATGAGACTGGTGAAGATAAATTATTAGAAATTATCATAAGTTGCAAGTAATGTAGAAAGGTAATGATATTATCAATGAGATACAGTGGGCTCTATAATTTTTCTATTTCATGAATGGTCATTTTTTAATTATGAATGGAATTTATGTTTTTTTACAAAAAAAAAAAAAAGGGAGAAATGTAGTTTCAATTTCATCATATTTAATTTACAAATTCCCATAGGTGTATAGGTGAAAGCTCGATTAAAGTGTAAATACTCAAATTATATTTAAAATTATAAAATATATTTCTGAGACTTGCAATGTTAATAAATATTTTATTAATATTGAGATTATTATTTAGTGAAATTAAATTTGGATATTTGGTGATGAGAATTATTTTAATTATTATTTTATAAAAATATGTATTTTATTATGGTGAAAAAAATTAATTAGATATATAATTAAATTTGTATTAGTATTTTATTATTATTATTATTATTAAAAAATTTAAATAAAGGACAGAAAATAAAATTTTTCCTTAGGGACACATTTTTTTCCCTTTTCTTTTTCTTCTTCTTCCCTTCTCCGCCGGAATTGAACCAGCGACCAGCCACTGCCTCGCCGTCGCTGCTCCTCGCCACCGTGGGACCACCACCTGCTCGCCTCGTCATCGTCCAGCCAATACTGCCTCCTTCTTTCCTTCTCTCCCGGTTTTTTCTTTTCAGCCGGATTCCTCTTCTCTTGGCCGGCGAATTTTTCGGCGTCTCCAACCAGCAAAGTTGGGCTCAAAAGCTTTGTGTCAAAGTGGGCTTCTCAATTCCTTAATTTGTTTAAGGAATTAATTTAGGTAATAATCTCAAATTTGGATTTTTCAATTATATGTTTTTAGGTTAAATTGTTGGTTTGAGCTTGAAAATGATTTTATTAGGTATAGGTGCTTTAGGATTATTTGATGTTGAGGTTATGAGCTATTCATTGATGATTTTTATTTATTTTTTCTGAAATTATTTTTGAAATTACACTATTCCGGTGCTCGGAGTTACTGTTCCAGTACCGTTCTGGGCTGGGGAAGAATATATTTTTAATAAATTTTACTGATTATTTTGAGCAAAGTTTGTGAAGAAAATTTATTAAAATTATGTATAGAATTTTTATTATAAATTTTTGAATGTTTATGTAAAAAAATGAATTTTTGGAAAAATTAGTATAAATTAGTAATTTTTATATTTTGGTTGAAATTATTGTTAATTAATATGTTTTAGACAATTTTTGAGTAATAAATAGTATAAAAATAAATTTTATGAATTATTCTTATTTTTAGCTAATTATTAGTAATTTTTGGAAAAATATACGAATAATAAGTTTATTTATTATTTTAAGCCTAAATGAGTTATTTGCAAATTTTATAATGTATTTATAAAATTTAAGTGGTTATTTGCAATTAATGTTGATTTAATTGTAAGATTTGAATTATATATGTTTATTAACGAAAATTTAAGTATAAGCTAAAATTTTACTATTTATTTGAAAATAAATATATTTTATATTTTATTGTGGAAATAAATTGAATTATGATATTTAAATGAGATTTTATGATTTTTGACAATTTATTGAAAATTATATTATTTTATTGATTGTTGTGAAATTGGTTCTCGGTTAGGCATTTGGTGTAGTTCAGGGGGCCAACCTGAGATTTGGTATTGTGAGTATATTCGAAGTTTTTTTTGTGTAGAAACGGCTCTACTTTTAGTAGAGAGATGTCCGTTTTACAGAGGAGATTCTGCTAAATTTTTAGTATATTTCTCGTAAAGCGTGACATCAGCCTATGTCGAAATTCTAGTTTAGATGAGTTGTATCTTAGATTGAGTCAATTCCTTCGTTCCATGATTTTATAAATTTTTGAGAATTTCATGAATTTAATTATTTTATTTTACGAGCATATTTTAAATAAATACTATTTATTTTAAAGAACTCCGGGGCACAAGCTGTAGCACGAGAGCAACAGAGAACATGTTGCCCGGCACGCTCAACCTGTGAGTTAATTTTATAAGATGTATGTTGTGTGTGTTTGAGTGTAATTTTCTAGCAATTAAAATAAAGTATGTTTAAAAAGAAAAATTATTCGGTATGATTTATTTATTGATTTAATTGTTTATTCATTCATTATTTAATGATTTATTTATTTTATTTATTTTATTTATTTATTTATAGTTTTGATTTGATTTGGAGATAATGGTAGAACGTGCTACCTAGTGGGTATCACTAGGACCACGTGCGCACTGGTAGTATCTTAGTATATGATTAAAATGTAAATGGTTAGAGCTCGATTGATGCATTGCTCTCAGGCCGGTAAATAAAATGAAAAAAGGATGTAACTCGGTTGATCCATTGCTCTCGGGACATCCAATATGGAATAAGTGAAATGACTGTGGCAGTAACTCGGTTGATGCATTGCTCTCGAGACGATAGTCACTTGGATTGAAAGAGCCGAAAGGCTATTAGAATATTGGTTTAGGTGTTCTACCAGGTTTTCCACCAAAATAAAATATTTTAAATATTGTTATACGATAATTTCATATTAAATTGATTTAAGAAGTTTTAAAGAGACTTTATATAAATATTATCGAGAAAAGTAAATGATTTTAAATAATTGTAATTACTTTATTTTATATTGTTTTAAAAAGGATTTTAATAAATGGTTTTAAAACCAGCATGCATTTTATAAAATTGATTCACTTAGTGAGGTCTAATTCCCCTCAACTTATTTTTTCAGGACCTCACAGTCTGTCTGATAGTATTCCCCATTTGAGCCAAATTTGTTCTTCACCGACTGCATTATGTATGTTAATTTAATTTTGTACACTGTATAATTAAATTCTAGGCACCAGTAGTTAAATTCAAAATATGTATTATTGGTATTCTGTTTGTATCTGAATTTGAAATATTGTGTTTAAAGAATATTGTTTTATGCTTTTAATATTGTGCATTTATTATAATTTATTGTTAAGAGTATTGTTTTATTCCGCGAAAAATTTTTAAGCCTTGCTACGGGTTTCGGTTACTTTATGTATCCTCATTCTCTAGTGCCGGTCACGAACCTTCGGTTCAGGTCGTGACATAAAGTAACCAAAGGAACATCGCCCACTTAGGCATTAACTTAAAATAGACTACTATTTATAATATTTAATTTAATAACCTAATGCTGTAGACCCACCATCCTAACTCTCGTTTTAATTAATTATTTTGAAGATGTTTGATGGTTATATGTATATATATGATGTAGTTTGCTAATTAAGTTGTATGTGAATACATTATTGGCCAACCTGTAGATATCAATCAGGGCACTAAGTAATGTAAGCAAATTAATTTGCAAAAGCTAAAAAGTTAACTATTGGAAGTGACTTAATTAGAATGAGGATAAGACACCAAAGCAACAAATTATAGATTAATTGACTTTATTAACATTATTTAATTATAACAAAGCAAAATAATTTTTAATATAAGTTAATTTTATATTTGTTTTTGTTTTATTTTATTATTTTAATTATTATTACAAATATATATAAAGTATAATAAATTGACAAAAATATATATAAAATTATTATATTAAAAACATAAAATAAACAAAAAGTATTCTAAATTATTGTATCAGAAACATAAAATGAATGGAAAGTATTCTAGAATAAATTTGAATTTGTACAATTTTTACAAATGAAAATATCAACCAAATTATTTTAATTAATTAATTTTAAAAAATGAATCGGAAACCAAAAATAAACCAAAAGGATTAGAAAAATGAATCAAAAACTAAAAATAAACCAAAATGATACAAAAAAATGAATCGGGAAACCAAAAATGAACAAAAAAAATTTTCAAAGAAAATCAAAATAATAACTCTCTTTCAACTATGGAACATTTGGACATAAAATGAAGATTGCATAAATACAATAAACATGCCAAAAGAAACTTTATTATACAACTACATTGCCATTAAAAAACAAAAAAGTATCAGAAACGGAAAAAATACCAAAACGATACCAAATTATAAAAAGGTATCAGAAACTAAAAAAATACCAAAACGATATCAAATTATAAACACAACATAAAGCGGCAGCATCCTCTTATGACTCAACAACACCAACAAAAACTTTAAAACATATTCATTTATTTAAAATTTTTCTATTACAAAAATTACAACTCGCTTAACTCCAAAGAAAATTTGTAGCTTTAAGTTATAGTACATTTTTTGTATACTTATGGTTAATTTTCAGTTTCCTATACAATGACAAAAGCAGACTTTAAGATATAGTAAGGTCTGTGCTCCATTTTCTGTGGATGAGGACTGAAAAAAACATTTTCATCATCCTTTGAATACAAAATTAAATTATAAACCAAAAAGCAACAAAAAAAATAAATTACAAAAAACTAATAACAATACATACTGCATGAACACCCTTCACATTCTGTCCATCACGAATGCCAGAATGAGAATGAACAAAAATAGAATCAACATTTTCTACACCCTATTCAATAAAAAAAATTACAAATAAACAAAACATATAAAAAACAAAAAAGTATTTCATAGAGCAATGCATGCTAGTCTCTTTTAAAAAAGCCAATAAAAAATTAATGTAATGATACTACAAGATTTTTAGCTATTTTATTTATAGGATTATATATTTGATTTATTGAAATTAAAAAAATAATGGTAAATTTATTAAAAAAGAAAGAGAATAAAAAAAGAGGGAACAAAAAAAT
>CATIWM010566497.1:0-11582 GCA_949671775.1 Mallotus repandus
AAAAATTCATAATGGCCATATCTCGTCCGAAATGCAGTCTTAGGTACATCTCCACTTCTAATTCTCAACTGATGATACCCTAACCTCAAGTCAATCTTAGAAAAACACTGAGCTCCTTGAAGCTAGTCAAACAAGTCATCAATCCTTGGAAGAGGATATTTGTTCTTGATGGTGACCTTGTTCAACTGTTTGTAGTCGATACAAAGTCGAAGACTACCATCTTTCTTTTTCACAAAAAACACTGGTGCACCCCAAGGAGATGTGCTAGGTCTAATAAAACCCTTATTAAGTAGCTCTTGCAACTGCTCATAAAGCTCTTTCAACTCTGTAGGTGCCATTCTATAAGGTGGTATAGAGATAAGATCCGTACCAAGTACAACATCGATACATAATTGTATTTCTCTGTCTGGTGGCAATCCTGGCAATTCTTCAGGAAAAACATCAGAAAACTCACACACCACTGGTACTTTCTCAACTGATCCACTGTCCCCCTTTGTATCTCTGACCATAGCTAAATAGCCTTCACATCCTCTACTAAGCATCTTTCTAGCTATGATTGCAGAACTAAGATTCTGAGGCATTGAACTCTTATCGCCTCTGAATCAAAACTCTTCATTATTAGGGATTCTGAAAATCACCACCTTCTCTCGAC
This sequence comes from Mallotus repandus, assembly GCA_949671775.1. Taxonomy (NCBI): domain Eukaryota; kingdom Viridiplantae; phylum Streptophyta; class Magnoliopsida; order Malpighiales; family Euphorbiaceae; genus Mallotus; species Mallotus repandus. The sequence goes on from CATIWM010566497.1 coordinate 653, forward strand.
AATCTAACGTGGCATAATGGCAAGCTAACCAGTCCATCCCTAAGATCACATCGAAGTTGATCACATCCAACAATACCAAGTCTGCAAAAAACTCTCTACCTTCTACCAATACCAAGTCAATCACGATCGTTAGTTGTTAGTATGTTAGTTTTTCTTTTTAAATGGGAGAGGAGTCCATTAAGTTTGAGCCGACACGGAAGCACCATGAGGTATGTACTTTACCACCCAAGCCAAGAGACCTAAACATGCAACAACAATGGATAAAGATACGTTTTCTTTTCAATTATATGAAAGATGCGAAGTTCTAAGATTTATGGAATAATGTGTTTATACTTAACAGTATATGCATAAAGTAATAATTAACGTTTACAAAATATTTTTAAAAAAATTATAAAAATATTTTCTTTAAAATATCAAAAAATTATAAATGTATTATCTTTCATCCTATGCTATGGTTTTTTTCTTTTTATATATATTAAAAGGCTCTTGTTATGGTGCAAATGTTTATATCTATACAAATAAAATTAGAGCCTTTGGATTTGTTTATATTTAATTATAACCATTGATCATTTTTTTGTGCCAATACAATAAAATATAGGGAAAAGGTACAAAAACCCCCTTATAGTTTTGCCCTAATCTCACTTAACCCTATAACATTTTCGAAGGTTCAAATACACCCATAACGTTACAAAAATGACACAAAAACACCCCTCCAACTGACATCGTTAACAACTCTATTAAAAAATTGTTCATGTGGAATATGGGTCCTACTAACTTATACATGTGGACTAAATAAATGAAAATGTTTATGTGGGATGCACTATCACACCACCCACACACTGCCACACCCTTTTCCTCTTTTGCACCGTTGTTACCCAACACACCCATCATTCCTCGATGCCGCCACCATCACCAGCCCCCTCCCTTCCTTCTTTCTCGACACCATCACCACCCCCCTCCCTTCCTTTTTTCCCGACACCATCACCTCTCTGCTAACTCTCCCAGCCTTCATTTTAGAGTCCAATTCCCTTTCACTTGATTTAAAGAATCATCATTGAAGCATATGATCTTTGAGCCTCCATTTATGCTTTAAAATTCCTAAATTCACAATCATAATAATGGTACATAGTGCCTATGATTCTTTCGAGCTCCTCAGTAGTTGCCCAACAAAGATTGATGCAATCAAATCTTATAGATTGACACCACAACCGCCACCTGCAGTGAAGCATCAAACAACCACGCTAATAGTAGCAGCAGGTGAAGAATTTGTAGACGAGGATCTCTTCCTGGATGAAACCCTCATCGCCAAAGACGAAGAGAATCTCATTCTTCGCGATGTCGAGAAGCAAAAGGCTCTCACTTATCCAAGTGGGCTCGTCCACCCCTCTCATGCTTACCTGTCACAATCGTAAAACATTAGTGAGCAGTAGCAGCAACTTTGGTTTCTCCCTTCCTCCGCTAAGTCCAGACGGCCATCATAGGTTCTATTCTACAGATTTTGTTGCAGTAATTGAATCGGCCATCATGGGTTCTGTTCTTAATGATTTAAGGGAGGTAATAAGTCTATGGATCTGTTGGAATTAAGAAACTTATTGATTAACACTGCCATATATGTATATAATGTTTGATTCATAAGTGATAACAAATGAAATTGTGCGTGATGATCATTTGAAATAGACAAGGAGTGAAGTTGTGACTGATCATGATGAAGAGACAAGTGATGTTATGTCTGATGAGAAAATGGATGAGGGAAAAATGTAGTGTTTGATAAAAAGCCCAAATGCTCTAAGTTTGTAAAAGAATTAGGTTACACCCATTTAAGCAGCGGAGATGTTCTCCGTAAGGCAATGGAATCTGACTCTGAAAATGGGTATGAATCCTTTCAAAATATCATGAATTAATAATTATTGTTTGTGATATTTGGCTATGAATTGATGATGAAGGTGAACAATCTAGTTACCCACTCTTTTGTAGTCCAATGATCAAGAATATAATGATGGAAGGACATAGTGTTCCTCCAAATGTAAAAATGAGGATACCATTTTTTTTTGTTGAGAATTTTTTTTGGTCCTCTGGTTTTTAATTCTATAGAGGGAAGCATGAAACTTTGGTGATGGTGTAAAGCTTCTTATTGTTGTTGTTGTTGTTGATGATGAAGTGGCCATTGACAGTGGAGGTTGAGGTGCCTGCATTCTCGTCAGTGCAAGAGGCTTTATTTTTGATACATGATAGGATTCTCGAAAGTGATGCTTAGTTTGGGATGAATGGTGGCAGTGGTTATGGAAATGAAAAAGATGATTATGGCAGTGGTGGCCGAGTAATGAATACTCGAGTTGCTACAGGATTGGTTATGTCAAGTAATGAATACTAGCTGGAGCTCGCGATGGGTAGGGATTTAAAGTTCAATAGAATTTTTTGTTATTTGTCTACATGTACAAGCTGTTGAGCCCCACATGCCACACCAGCAACCTTTAATTTGACTCCATGTCCACGTCAGTGGGCCCCACATGACATAAGCAACTTTTAACAGGCATTCAACTGACTGTTAACGGTCTCAGTTGGAGGGGTGTTTTTGTGTCATTTTTGTAACATTATGGGTGTATTTGAACCTTTGAAAACATTATGGGGTTAAGTGAGATTAGGACAAAACCATAAAGGAGTTTTTGTACCTTTTCCCTAAAATATATCAATGATTGTAATTAAATTAGTAGCAATCTAACGATTCTAATTGCAGTTTTATATATGCACATGTTTGTATTGTAGAATGACTCATATTAAAAAAAAGAATTTTATGGAAAGATATCATATATTTACAACATAGCCAAACACATACTTAACCCCCTGAACTTATAGTGAAAATTTTATTAACTCCTTATACTTAAGATTTGACCTTATAGACATCTCAACTTGGAAAATGTGACTTTATAGACACCTCTATACTAGGTTTAATGACACGAGCTGCAATTGAGAAATTGGCTTAATTTACCTTTTGTTGGAAATTTTCTTTTTAGTCCTTGAATTTATATTTAACGATCAAATAGGGTCAAATTGATTATTGTACATAAAAAAATTATTTGAACATATAATTTCTAATTCAATTAACTTTATAATCTATGAAAACAATAAAAATATTATTTACAAATTTTTTACAAATACGTATGTTATTTTAAAATAAACATAACTTAAGAAAAAAATTTTAAAATTCCTTAATATTTATAAAATCATAAAAAATTATATTATAAAAATAATAAATTTATAAAGTACTATGAATTCCACATTATAAATTGTAAAAAATTAAAATTAAAAATAAAATAACTGACAAAGTTGATTACATAATGTAAATTTTATTTTAATATTAAATCGACATTATTCAAAACTATATGTACAAATAAAATATTTTTAAATTTTAATTAAAATAAGTGAATATTATAAAGTTATGTTGACAATTTATAACTCAAATTTAATTAATTACTATAAATAAAAATACTTTTAAATTGTTAATTTCTCTTAATTATGTTAATAACCTAAAAAATGATAATTATTAATCCTATACATCCACCTCTCTGAAACTTCAATATATATCAACAAATAAGAAAAATTGTGAACTAAATAGGCCGACAATTTTAGCAAAACTTTTTCTCGTGATATTGGTGTTGCACATAGAGACAGATGTATAGAGAAATTTTCATAAGAAAAAAATTTTCTGTATTTCTATGGTATCTTTATTAAGTTTTTGGACTTATTTGAAAATAGTTTTAGTAAAAAAAAGGACTTTTGAAGAACTATTTATTTAAGGGTTTCTTAAGTTTTAAATAACTGTCTTAAAACCAACATGCATTTTATAAAGTTAGTTTAGTCAATGAGGTTTGATTCCCCTCAATTTATTTTTCCAGGACCTCTCAGTCAAACCGATTCTAGTCATCGTCTACGCCGGATTTCTTTTTTCTGGCCATTTTGTGTAGATTTATTTTATATAAGTATTGTATATTTAAATTTCAGATATCACAGTAGTTAGTTAAATGAATTGTATAATTTGTATTTTTAATGCGGAGCTTTCAAGTAGTGCGTGATGAAACGTTTTTAAATTTATGTGAATTCTTTTATTTTGTTTGGTTTGGGATATTAATTTTTTTTCCTATTATACCTAGGGTATAAATATCTCTTTTTAGGAATAATTTTATATTTTTCTAGGATTTTTATTTTGTTTTCCTATTTTATTTAGAATTCTATTTTAATTTTATTTCCTACTTTGTTAGGGTTGGTGGCTTGTACCTTCCTATAAATAGATAGTTTATTCTAGGGTTTTGGAGAAAGAGTAACTTTTATTCAGAATTAAAGTTAAGCTTTGTGCTTATTTATCTTTGGGTCTTCAGATTGAGGCTTGTTTCTTTAAATCTCTGGATTAAGATATGTTTTTCTTCAATAATCAATCGTGTGTTAGTTATTTTGCGCTACACACTGCGTCAATTGGTATCAAAGCGGGTTTCTCCCAATCGATGGCTAATACTGGTACTAGTGGTGGCAACCAATCCCAAGACGATGATCAGGGATTGCAGGCGATTTGGAGAGCAATCAAAGAACAGCGACAATCATCTCAACAATCAACCCAAAATATGACACGACAATTGGAGGCACTTCAAACCTATTTGCAAGCATTGATGAGGGTGGTTGACTAAAGGAACAGGAATAATAATGAAGACCAAGGCGATGGAATTGGCCCCGCTAGACCCATTGTTAATCCCATCCTTAACGTACAAATTCAAAGAAGGCCAGTTGCGAGATTTGATGACACTTCAGATAAGGAGGCCAACTTTGGTGGAATTGCACTTCCACGTGGTAGACAGAGAGGTGGAAGACAATGGCAACTGAACTACAGAGGTGATGATGAATACAAACTAAAGGTAGATATCCTTAAATTCAGTGGTGATCTTGATATTGAGGGATTTTTAGATTGGTTGACTGAGGTAGATAGATTCTTTGAGTATACAAAATTACCCAAAGATAGGAAGGTTAAATTTGTTACTTATAGGTTAAAAGGGGGAGCATCAATATGGTGGGATAGATTGAGGGAGACAAGGATGAGAGAGGGGCGTGGTCCAGTTCAAACTTGGTGTAGGATGAAGCAACTATTGCTAGGTAGATTTTTACCTCCGGACTATAAACAATATATTTTTTATGCTTATCAGAGATGTGCACAAGGTAGGTAAAAGAGTGAATGAATATACTGCTGAATTTTTTAGATTGGCAGAGAGGAATCAATTATCAAAAAGTGAGAATCAACAGGCAGTGAGGTATTTAAGTGGATTAAAGTAGAATATTAGAGATAAAATTAGGGTGCAGATAGTTTTCAGTGTACAAGAGGCTAGGAATTTGGGCATAAAAGCTGAAATGCACCTATAAGAACAAACCCGTAGTACTAACTACAGAAGGTATGGCAGGGTAGATGGCAAGGCTTCAGGTGATAGACTCTGTCGATGATGGAGTACAACAAGGAACAAATGTAGCAGTGGAAGGAAATAAAGGTAACACTTCAAATCCTATCAAAAATAATAATCCTTATGCTAAGTCCTTTGATGTTAAGTGATACAGATGTAGTGAGGTTGGACATCGCTCTAATGAGTGTCCAAAGAGGAAGGCAATGAATGTGGTAGATAAAAGTCATGATGTTCTTAAAGATGAAGTGCGTGGACTAGATGGGGATGAAGATTGTGAAGAATATGAACGTGATGAGTATACATGTGTAGTGAGGAAGTTTATATTGTCTCAGAAACATAAAGATGATACTCAATGCGATGAGCTCTTTCGCATTAGATGTACAGTGCATGGGAGTTTGTTTGATCTCATTATTGATAGTGGGAGTTAAGAAAATATTATAGGTAGGGATGTTGTGAAAAGGTTGCGAATGACAATAGAGGCACATCCCAATCCATATACTATTGGGTGGATTAAGGGGGTTATTGGTAGTCGGGTTACTAAACGTTGCAAGGTACCTTTCTCCATTGGCAGGTGTAGTGATGAAGTGTATTTTGATGTGGTGGACATGGATGCTTGCCATATTACACTTGGGTGTCCTTGGCAGTATGATGTTGATGCTAGGCACTCAGGTAGGAGCAACACATATCAGCTAGAAAAGAATGGGGTAAGGTATACACTGGTTCTATTAGTTAGGAAAAGCCAAGGCTTCGCAAGTAGAGGGGATGAAATTTTTATCTATTGAACATGAACCATCCACAATTACAAGGGAGTGTAATAAGACTCGTGAAGTGCATTTGTTGATAGCGAAGGAAGAGGATGATAGTAGAGACTTAGTAAGAGGTCAACTTCTAGTGGAGGTGCCGAATTTACATGGAGATACATTAGCTAAGCATCTTGGAAGGGATGGATCAAAACCATGTGATGTTACCAAAGCACAAATGAAGTTTGCCACTAACCACATTATTCATGGTAAAATAGGTTTTAGTGTAACAGCTGGTGATTTCATAAGATAAGTCTAAAAGGTACAAGAGGATATCAAGAGTACAACACAGAAAACTAATGTCAAGCGCAAGATGAAGGTAGATGAGCAGGAGCAGTTTAAGGTGTTTGACGTTGGAGATTAGATGGTGGCTTTATCGACTTGGATGGGAATTTCAAAGACTTTCAATGTTGTTGATCTTACTTTGTTCCATCCGGATGTGAGCCTTGGATATCCAGAAAATAACTCGAGGACGAGTTCTTTGCAGGTGGAGGTGACTGATGCGGAGCATTCAAGTAGTGCATGACGAAATGTTTTTAACTTTATGTGAATTTTTTATTTTGTTTATTTTAGGATATTAATTTTTTTTCTATTATACCCATATTATACCTAGGGTATAAATATCTCTTTTAGGAAAAATTTTATATTTATGTAGGATTTTTATTTTATTTTCCTATTTTATTTAGAATTCTATTTTAATTTTATTTCCTGCTTTGTTAAGGTTGGTGGCTTGTACCTCCCTATAAATAGATAGCTTATTCTAGGGTTTTAGGAGAGAGTGTAACTTTTATTCAAAATTAAACTTAAGCTTTGTACTTGTTTATCTTTGGGTCTTTGGATTGAGGCTTGTTGCTTTAAATCTCTGGATTAAGATTTGTTTTTCTTCAATAATCAATCATGTGTTGGTTATTTCGCGTTACATGTTGTGTCAATTTAGGATTTGGTATTTTTAAATACTACCTTGTATTGCAAATTTTATTGTGATGGAGATATATGTAAATAAGGTGGATTATTGGAGTTATTAGGCAATGGTGTTGATTGGATTATATTTGGAAGTGTATTTCCTTGATTTGCAGGTTTTGGTTTATTCCTAGTATAGAGGAAACTCTGTCGGATTTTCCTTAAAAATTTTAAAGTGAGTAAATTTTATTGTGATAATTCTTTTAGGCTTACTATGGGTTTCGAAAGCTTCACGCTTTCCCATTCCCTAGTGTTGGCACGTGCCCTTGGGTTCGGGTTGTGACAAAGTTGGTATCAAAGCTTATAGTTGATTTTCTACTATTTTGGTCATTGAAATATGTCTTTTCTTGAACTACTACGATGATTAGGTTAATAATTGTCATTTGTTGTGATAATTACTTCTAGAATTCTGTGCACATGTTAGCTTCCTTGTTATGCCTTGAACCTTATTAGTTTTTGTGTCTTTTCAAATGACGCGAATGAGAACTGCTTCTACTGCATAGAGAATATATAATAATGAGCAGTCCTTTCAAGATGAAGTTTCAATTCTAGTTCTAGCCCCTAATCCATCCACCTGGCATAGGGATAGGTCAAAGGCAGCTATAACTCAAAGGCCAGAGCATTTACTATAAGTGGAGTAGGCAACTTCTGAAATAGAACTTACTACATTTGTTGATGGAGTGGCAAGGACTAATGAGGGCTTAGTAGCACTTAAACCAGCATGCTAATTATCAGTAAATGCTTCAATATAGGAATTAAGAGATATCAAACATTAATGCAGAGCTTTTATACTTTATGATGGGTAGAATTCATTTTGATGAGGCATGAGATGCTTTGGATTTTATCAACATAATTGAGTTACGAAAAAGGAAAAAATACACATTTTATCATAGGATAATGGTTGTGGATTTTTCAATTCAAGCAGCTGGACAAGACTAGTTTATGCAGTCAATCCATCCATATATGACTACCATGACATGGTTGGGTTTCAAGGAGTGATTTTTGAGATATTTCTATCCACTTTCAATGAGGGACAATTACAGATGGCAACGGTTGCACATAGCTAGAGGAGAGCTGTCAGTTGAGGAGTATACCTACAAGTTCTTCAGACTATCACGTCATGTTGTAAACATGATGTAAGATGAGAGGAGAGTGATAGAGCTATTTATTGCATATTTGGATCCAATATATATTGGCATCCAAGCAGAGGATTGGAGTTTAGAGAGTTGTTTGTGGATTTAGTCCTTTTGGATGTGATAGATTTTGATGTGATTTTAGAAATGGATTGGTTATCTCAACACTATACTACTTTGAACTATCGAGAGAAAGAGGTAATTTTTAGAATTCTAAATGATGTGCAATTTTGATTGAAAGGTGATGAGAGTTCACTGCCTAAAAATCTTATTTCTGTTATCACAGCCAGAAAGATGCTAAGAAGGGGTGTCAAGGCTATTTGGTTGTGGTAAGAGATACAAAGGCAGATAAAGGGATAGTTGAGAATGTGCTAGTTGTGCATGAATTTCTAGATATTTTTCTTGAAGAGCTACCAGGATTACCACTAGAAGGACAGATAGAATTATGTATTGATATTGTACCTAATAAAAATCCCATCTCTATGCCACTTTATAGAATGGTGCCTACTGAAGTGAAGGAGCTTAAAAAGTAGTTACAAGAGTTACTTGATAAAGGTTTCATCAGACCTAGCACATCTCCTTGGGGTGCACCAGTGTTATTTGTAAAGAAGAAAGATGGTAGTCTCAAACTTTGTATTGATTATAGACAGTTGAACAAAGTCACCATTAAGAATAAGTATCCTCTTCTAAGAATTGATGACTTATTTGATCAGCTTCAAGGGGCTCAGTGCTTTTCCAAGATTGAATTGAGGTTAGGGTATAATCAGTTGAGCATTAGAAGTGGAGATATACCCAAGACTGCATTTCGGACAAGATATGACCATTATGAGTTTTTGATGACGTCCTTTGGGTTAACTAATGCCCTCAGTAGCCTTTATGGGCTTGATGAATAGGGTGTTTAGGCCATTCTTGGACTGATTTATGATAGTATTTATTGATAATATCTTGGTGTATTCTAAGAGTGAAGAGGAGCATGTCATGCATTTAAGAATGGTGCTTCAAACTTTAAAGCAACATTAATTGTATGCCAACTTCTCTGAGTGTGAGTTTTGGATGGATCAAGTGGCATTCTTATGCCATATGGTATCCAAAGACGGCATACAAGTGGATCTCGAAAAGATTGAAGCCATTATAGAGTGGCCGAGCCCTACAATGGTCACTGAAGTGAGGAGTTTTTTGGGTTTAGTTGGCTACTATAGGAGATTTATGAAGGATTTCTCCAAGATAGTCGCACCTTTAATAAGGTTAACTCAGAAGAATACTAAATTTGTGTGGACAGACAAATGTGAGGAGCACTTTTAAATGCTCAAAGATAGATTGACTTCAGCTCCAATATTGACTTTACCTTTGGGAAGTAAAGGGTTTATAGTGTTTTATGATGCTTCTCGAGTAGGATTGGGTTGTGTATTAATGGAAAATGGGAGAGTAGTTGCTTTTGCTTCACGTCAGCTAAAGAAGCACGTGCATAACTACCCTACTCATAATTTGGAAATGGCAGCAGTGGTGTTTGCATTGAAGATTTGGAGGCATTACTTGTATGGTATAACTTGTGAAATATACACTGACCATAAGAGGTTAAAGTATTTCTTCTAACAGAGAGACTTAAATTTTGAGGTAGAGGAGATGGATGGAACTTTTGAAAGAATCTGATTGCTCCATTCTTTACTATCCAAATAAGGCTAATGCGATAGTTGATGCATTGAGTTGAAAGTCAGCAGGAAGCCTTGCTCACATTAGCTCAGAAAGGAGACCAATCATTAAGGAGTTGTGTGAACTGATTAATCAAAGGTTACAATGGAAGATAACCAATAAATGTCTTTTAGCTCAATTCAAAGTATGATCAGTGTACTTGGATATAGTTAAGGTAGCACAGAGAAAAGACCCACAGTTACAAAGGATCATGTTTGAAGTGCAAGAAGGCCAATCCAGAGATTTTGTAATTGACAATGAGGGCATATTGCGTTTGGGCACTAGGTTGTGTGTGCTAAATGTGGATGTGTTGAGAAAGGAGATCATAGAGGAAGCTCATTTTCTACTTATAGTGTTCACCCAAGTTCTACCAAGATGTATCATAATTTAAAACATACATATTGGTAGAATGGGATGAAGAGAGAAATTGCAGAGTTTGTATCCAAAATGTCTCACTTGTCAGCAGGTAAAATTAGAACATCAAAGGCTCTCGGGATTGTTACATCAGTTGCCTATCCATGAATGAAAGTGGGATATGATTGCTATGTATTTCGTGACTGGATTACCTCATACAACTAGAAGTTATGATGCTATTTGGGTGATAATTAATAGGCTCACTTTTTGCCAATTAGGAAGTTATACTCTACTGATAGGTTAGCAAAATTGTATCTTAATAGAATTATTTTTCTCCATAGGGTACCAGAAAGTATAGTGTTTGATAGAGGAGCCACTTTTACTTTAATCTTTTGGCATGAATTACACAAGGCATTAAGTATTAGACTTGATTTCAGTACAACTTTTCATCCTCAAATGAATGGTCAGTCAGAAAGGACCATTCAGACATTAGGAGAAATGCTGAGAATGTGTGTGATAGACTTTGGTGGTCAATGGGATTTACACTTGCCTTTGATTG
>CATIWM010566591.1:0-22255 GCA_949671775.1 Mallotus repandus
GTCTTTGTCGAAATATTCATAACGGTGCTACTACCCATATCTGGCATGACCCCTGGGTTCCATCTATTCCAGATTTTAAAATTCATTTACCACAACCTGATGACTCCCTCCTACCTTTGTCGCGGATATGTTTCTACTAAACCGCCAACATTGGAATCTTGATCTGCTTCATCGTCTATTTTCTCCTACTGAGGTTCAAGCTATATGCATAATTCCTCAAAGTCGCTCTGGAGGTCATGAAACATGGGTTTGGTTGTTTGATACTTTTGGCACATACGGTGTCAAGTCGAGCTACCATACTTTGTGCAACAATCATGACTCCACTAATGCTCCCAGCTCATCACATCCTTTCCAGCATGATAAAAAAATTTGGTACTCCATCTGGAAAACCAAATTACCTCCAAAATTACAATTTTTTCTCTGGAGAGTGATGACTAACTCTCTCAGTACCATGGAGAATCTCCACCAACGTAAAACTTGTCCCATCTTCAATTTGTGCACTGTGTCACAATTCAACAGAAACAATGGAGCATTTACTCTTTTTTTGTGATTCAGATGTTAAAATTTGGTTCATGTCTTCCTTCGGCTATAAACCCAATCCCCATGGTTTCACCTCTGTGCATCAGTGGTGGCTAGACATACGTGACATGTTTCATACAGCTTGCCAACCGGATATGATCTCCTTCATAGTCTTCTTATGGTGGCAAATTTGGAAATCTCGTAACGCTTATCTCTTTTCCAGAGCTAATATTCATGAAATGCAAGTAATCACTCTAGCTTTCAATGGCTGGTATACCTTCCGGAGTCTTCCTCATAGAGTCTAGTCTACAGCTCGACCCCCCTATGCCGAGCTTCAACGGACCAGATGGATGGCTCCTCCTCCAAGTTTCCTCAAATTCAATACCGATGCAAGTCTTGATCCCTCCTCTCATCTAGCTTCTATGGCAGTGATTATCAGGGACAATACAGGTGCTCTGCTCGATGGCTATTGGTTTTAACGGCCCATTAAATCCGCCCTTGTTGCTGAAGCCACTGCACTTCTTGCTGTTGTCTCGATTGCCAAACATCGCTACTTACACAGAGTACACTTCGAAACAAATGCCTCCCTCCTGATCCAAGCTGTCAAAACTACTCCAGGCAAATGTCCATGGGAAATTTAGGCCATAGTACATGATATTTCAGTCCTCTGTGCTGCTGAAATTTCTTTTGTATTTTGTTATGTAAATAGACAAGCCCATAAGGCTGCAGATTGGGTCTCCAAAAAAATTTCTCTTATACGTTATGACCCTCGGTGGTTAGTCCATCCTCCGCTTGTTTTGTAATCTTACTTTGGCTTATTAATAAAACAAACTGTGTTAAAAAAAATTATAAAAGGTCCCCAAGTTTATGATTTTTTCACTTTAAAACCAAGTTATCATTAAATAAATTATTTTTAAAATTAAAATAATTTTATGAAGATAAATAAATTATTAAAAATAACTCAAATATTTAAAATTCATAAAAAATTATAAATTCTGAAAATAAAAATTTATGCTTACAGGAGGTTTTAGTTTAATGGTCAAATCTTCTATAAGCATTTTGGATAATTAGGATTGAATCTCCACTTTTTCTTTTCAAATTTCCTTTATATAATGTTTCAAAAAAAATTATAATTTTTCTAAAAAGAAAAAAAGATCATGAGCAGCAAAGGAGTAGTGTAACAATTTGAATTCGCAAGGGCATTAAAGGAAATCCACGGAAAAGTAACTCTGCAATCTAGCTTCCTTCAGGTATATATAGTGTATAAACACCGGAAAAGCAGAGAGTACTGGCTTGTCACAGAAGAAAACCCAGAATCCTCACTGTTTGTTTACCGAGAAAGTGTGAGAAAAATTTTGAAAAAAATAACGTCAGGTATGGAAAGACTGCAGAGAATGTTTGCAAGTGCGGGAGGCGGTTTAGGTCATCCACCTCCCGATTCTCCAACTCTTGATTTTTCCGAGCAGGTCTACATCTCCTCACTCGCACTTCTCAAAATGCTCAAACACGGTACCATACCATCCTGTCCTCTACTTCATTTTGTAACTACCTCGTATCTATCTGTTCAGTTTAATTGTTTAAGGTCTTGTTGAAATTTTTGTTTTATTTATTACTGTAGCTATAGTTATTTTTTTGTAATCAGAGAAAATCGATGTAATTTAGGGCTTTCTTTTTAATTCAGGTTGGATTGTGTAGAATTTGTATGATTATTAAATTGATTTTTCATTTGGCTGATGTGGAACAACAGGAAGAGCTGGCGTCCCCATGGAAGTGATGGGGTTGATGCTTGGAGAGTTTGTGGATGAATACACTGTTCGTGTTGTTGATGTTTTTGCAATGCCACAAAGTGGTACTGGTGTTAGCGTTGAAGCTGTTGATCATGTCTTTCAGACTAATATGCTTGATATGCTCAAACAGACTGGAAGGTATTCTTCCAATGAATTCCTTTTTCGATTTTGGATGATGCTTTAATTTTGAAAGTATCTTTGTATATTTGTTCTTCTATAGTAGTTTGGCTGTTTCGTCACCTACTTAAAGCAATATTTTGGGTGTATTAGTGTTCCATGTTTGATGGAAGCAACATTTTGGGTGTATTAGTGTTCCTTGTTTGATGGGGCTTACACATGGTTTTGAGAAATTATTCCAATTGAGAACCTATGTATGATATATATCTCTATACCGAAAAGCACAAGTGGTTTGCAGGCGGTGGGAGGGCGAGGGGTATGAGGGCTGAAGCCTTGTGCTTTGCATTAGGAACTAATGGTATTTTATTTTGTCGGGGTCCTCTAAGACATGCTTAATAAATTGTGGCAAGTCATTAAAGCTTTTGGGGGGTTATATACATTTTCAAAAAAGTCTGCTGTTGCACTCCATCTCTCTCTCTCTCTCTCTCTCTAAGCTTCCTTTTCAGGTAGCTTATTTCCTTTGTCTGGTGTTGCAGGCCAGAGATGGTTGTTGGATGGTACCATTCTCATCCTGGATTTGGCTGTTGGCTCTCTGGTGTTGATATAAACACACAACAGGTTGTGTACAGTATTTCACTTGGTATGATGCAATTATTAATTCATCGTGGACTTAATTTATATGCTACCACACCCTTTTGCTAGTTCTTGGAGTTGCCATAATGACCATAGATTTTAGATTTTGAATATTTCTTCGATGGTTGAAGAACAATATTGTGATTTCATACATCATCTCCTTCCCCAATCACACAGATGTAATATAGTACTTTGGAATAAGCTGTATCAGAAGAAAAATTTAGCTCACATTTAGAATGTTGTTTTCCTTCTACAAAATTTTATGGTATTTATTGTTAAAAATTTGACTGCCTACAAATGCTTATCTGAGCTGGCAATGATAATGGGGTTGTAGATTGAATGGTTCTATGGAATTTTGCCGATGACTTGAGGTTGATCACTTTAGACTAGGATTAATTCTTCAGTGTGACAATTCTTTTTTTTTTTTTTTTTTTTTGTTACTCTTTTTGAGATTGTTAGCCCTTTGGTTATAATAGTCTAGCACCTTCTTTATGATGTTAAACATTGTTTGCAGAGTTTTGAAGCTTTAAATCAAAGGGCTGTGGCAGTTGTTGTGGATCCAATTCAGAGTGTCAAAGGGAAAGTCGTGATTGATGCTTTTCGTTTGATTAACCCACAAACGATGATGCTTGGCCAAGAACCGCGGCAGACAACTTCCAATCTTGGGCATCTGAATAAACCATCCATTCAGGTGAATGCATAACAAATAAGTACCTTTCTTATTTTTTTTTCTTTGTCTTCCACTTCTTCCAATGGCTATTTACCTGTTGTGCTGTAACCTTTCCTCAACAATTTCAGGCATTGATCCACGGACTTAATAGGCACTATTATTCAATAGCCATTAATTACAGGAAGAATGAACTTGAGGAAAAAATGCTTCTTAACCTGCACAAAAAGAAGTGGACAGATGGTTTGACACTGAAGCGGTTTGATGCTCATTCTAAAACCAACGAGCAGACTGTTCAGGTGACCAATTGCTACAAAATTAGAGCTGTTTGTATGGTGTGTTTTTCATTGTGGATTGAATACCCAAGGCAGAAGTGGTGCTGAAATTTTCAATCAGTTGTTAATAGTTTGACTTCATACGTGGTCACAAGATGTTTTTGCTATTCAACAATTTTAAGCCCTTATTGTTCATTGTGCTGAGCCCAGCTAAACCTCCTTTATATTTATTCTGCTATCTGTGACATCTTTTGGGCCAGTTTAATTTCATTATTCATGCATCTGGTTGCTAGTATCTGAACATGGTTCTCATTTTCTAAGTATTCAAGTGATGTGATCCTGGTTTGTTTCGCAATGAGCAGGAGATGCTGAACTTAGCTATTAAATACAACAAGGCAGTGCAAGAGGAAGATGAGCTACCACCTGAGAAACTGGCAATTGCAAATGTGGGAAGGCAAGATGCGAAGAAGCACCTTGAAGAGCACGTCTCTAACCTGATGTCTTCAAACATAGTCCAAACTTTGGGTACCATGCTCGACACAGTTGTTTTCTAGTGTCATGTTTTTATGTATTCTCTATAGAATCCTCTTTTTACTTCTTTGATTCAAGGAGACTCCTTTTTCTTTGTTGAACTCAAACTAGGACAGTACTGGATTTGTACTTTCGATTGCATTTACTTCAGTTCATTTTTGGGTCTCATATTAGACCTATACGTTATGGTTTCTCCTTTGCATATTTGCGGTTGGGGAGACTGTAGAATTGTTGCAACGACTTGATGTCTCATCTCTTTCTGAATGAATTTAAGCCCCTTGAAATAATTGTTCAATGTCTTTCCTTTTAATGAGCTGGCTTATGACAACATTTTATGGAATTATGGATTAATGGCAACTCAAAACACCAGTTTTTTTGTTTGGTTCATATATTATATGGTATTCATAAAGAACATTTATGAGAAGGTTCATTATTGCTGGAATTCCATTAATTTTGTCCTGGTTGTCATTGTATTATGAGCTGCCTTGAAGTTTGATTATGCATTTAGACATTTTTGTGCTTTGTGCGACCAAGGATAGTTTCTTCTGCTTTCCTTGTATGATACGAAGAGTAAAATATGGTTATGAATTTGTGGCTTCACTATCTTGATGGAGCTCTATTTTAAATTTACCATTATGACAAGCCAGTCGGGAAGATAGTTTATTTTCTTTGTTAATTGTATGAAATGAGAAATAAAATTAAAAATAAATGCCTCTTTAAAGCAAAAACTAGCAATAGAATTCAACCTTGGAAATCATATATTTTTAGATTAGGTTTCCTTTATTTGAAAATAGCACAATTTAACTGAAAACAACAATAGAAATAAGATACATTTTATCAAAGTCATGCTTGGTTGAAGAAAGAATCCAAACGCTTGAACAGACTCTTAGCGTTGTTACAATTTGGGTCAAATATATGGAAGACATGATCCTCTCCTCTTATTTCCATAATCTCTGCAGTCCCTTGCCATCCACTGCTCGCTAAATTCCCATAATAAAGCATTCCTCTATCCCTCAATATGTCTTTCTCTGCAACTATAACGAGCACTCTGTTGCAAGCCAAACCTTTAAGACTAGGAGATCCATCTGTGAACGGGTTAATAAGTGGATCATCACAGCCTTTGTCTGATGGACAGATGAACATCCACCAATTGTCCACCATTGATTTCCTAAACTGATCAGTTATTTCCGTCCCAATCGGATTTTTTCCCCAAAAATAAGGACAGATCATGGCAATCCCTTGAATCTTCACTTCTCCATCCAGTTTTGACCCCTTGATCTTCAACGCCAAGTGATGCGCCATATTAGCTCCACAGCTGTCTCCTGCCAAGAACAGTCGCTCAAAGTCAACATAATCCTTGAGCCATGCATTACTCTTTGCATGAGAAGCTACCCACTGAAGCGCAGCCCAAGCGTCTTCGTATGCTGCGGGGAGCGGACTCTCAGGGGCTAACCTGTAGTCAACCGAGACAAGAATGATGTTAGCCTTGGCTACTGCCTTGTTAAGAGAGTGATGGTACTTGGGATCAGCAGTAGATGATATGAAAAAGCCTCCGCCATGGTAATATATTACAAGAGGAAGCTTTTGGCCAACTTTTGTTGATTTGGGTCGGTAGAATCTAGCTGAAACACCACTTTCTTGTATGATAATAATGTCTTCAGACAAAACATCAGTTTCAGGGTCCAATCCTGCCGGAGCAACTTCTGTACCTGCAAATCTTTCGATAGTTCCATCTTTGAACATTCGAAGGAAAGGAAAAACATCATGGGATATTTCTGTAGCTTTGATGGGTTCCATATCATGAAACAAAAGAGAAAGATATACCGAGAAAAAAACAATTGTTACAAAGGAAGAGGATATGATGATGATTATGAGCAGAATGATGTGCAATTGGGCATGGTTTATTATAGACCAAACAAAGGACGAGATGATATGAAAAAGAAACAATATATTTTTTTGTTTCTTCTGATTAGTGAATAGTGACTGTCGACCGCACTTTGATTTATTACCAATTTCATAGTTCGGTCGACTGTATTTGGCCTATATCATTTTTTTTTTCACTATTTTTATTCCAAGTAAATTTTTTAAAAAGTAAATAGACATGCATCAAATTCAAACACCAAAATTTTACTCCTATTTTTTTTTTTAACAACAAATTTTACTCCTATTTAAATCAACACATATTAATTTTTTAAAATATTAATAATTTTGATAAAAAATAAAATATTTTTATAGATTGTATTCAACAATGAATTATTAGTCTCGGTCAAGTAGATTTATGGGTTCTGTTGCACATGAATTATGGCAGTCTCAACTAAATGTGAACATAGTCACCGTCAATTAGATTTTAATAAGAGTACTTTAAAATTTACTTTTAAGCATGATAGATTGACATCAGCAAATATATTTTAAGGGTAATTCCTAATATTACTGTATGTGAGTAGTTCGCTGCAATATGCATAAAATTATCAAAATATTTTTATATTTTTAAAAATTTTTAAATAATATATGAAATGACTAGGGAATTTTAAGTTTCAATGGTATATCCTATTTTAAGATGTATTTTATTTTTGGTCACTAAAAAAAAGAAGGGCGATTGCATAGACTTATTATAAGATCCACACATACCATGATTTATATGCACATAGCCAATTACTTTTTTTTTTTTTTTTAAGATATAGCCAATTACAATCTATCCAAACATTCACATAAAAATAAAATAAATCCGGTTAGAGTGGAGAATTTGTCTTATAACAGACAAAAATTGTCGTACCAATGGGAAGTGCCGGAGCACCATTTTCCACATAGCAAAATCTTTACATTTGTCCAAATCTTCAATTAACTAAACCCTAATATAATTTAATTGATAAAAATTGCAATGACTTCCCAGACACAACCCAATAATTCTGCCACTTAATTAATACAAAAGCATGGAGCTCATGTCGTGAACCTGAGAATGACACGACCGACCGCTTACTTCGGCTTATTTTAATTAAATCAAAATCATTCCATTCCATTTTTTGTTCGTTTTTTTTTTTAATTAGAAAATCATATGATCTTAGTATTAAAAAATTGTACAATAAAAAGTAGTTTTTTTCTCTTTTAAGTTGATAATATTAGAAATTGAACCATACATTTTAAAATGTTCTTAAAAAAAAATATCAGTTGACCACTTCTTTACCGGTCTTATTCAACTTTTTAATTAGAATATAATAGCAATTTATATCATCAATTGATTTTGTTTGAATATTCTATTCGATAAAGTCAATATCTGAAGCTTCTTATAATATTTATTCAATTGCCGTTTAATTAATTAATTGTTTTTCTACTACTTATAGAGTTATATAATGGTTGTTAACTAAAGGCTCTTATCACAGCTACATAAGCTTTTTTGTTTTGAAGGAAATTAATATATTAATGGGTTCCATTTATTCCAAAATGTTTTCTATAGTTTGAACTTGTCGGTATAGTTTGACCAAAAAAAATAAAAACTTGTTGGTATAGCAAATCTGCAGGATGTGTTGATAAAAATCTCTCATTTATGAAGGTTGGTGGGAGTTCTCTGGCATTTGGGTTTCTTTTAATTTCTGTGCTGTAAATAAGTATGTTTTGATTTAGACCGATATATTTGAATTTTAGTTCCTTGATTTAATCCGTGGGGTCATATTAGTAAGAATTAAATAAGTTATTAATGAC
This sequence comes from Mallotus repandus, assembly GCA_949671775.1. Taxonomy (NCBI): domain Eukaryota; kingdom Viridiplantae; phylum Streptophyta; class Magnoliopsida; order Malpighiales; family Euphorbiaceae; genus Mallotus; species Mallotus repandus. The sequence goes on from CATIWM010566591.1 coordinate 8,226, forward strand.
TATTGAAATTAATTGGTATAATAATGCTTTTATTTGAATGATATTTCAAGTTTGAACTATAAATATACAATACTGTTGAAAGATTTTTTTTCATCTTTATAATTCTACTTGTTTCAAATTGAATTAACAGGGTTTAATAGATTTTTAATATTAATAATTTAAAAAAAATCAATTAGATGATCTCCACTATCAACAAATTACGGCTCTCAATAAAATTTTAGCTTTATAAATTTAAAAATCACATTATATAATTTAATTTCATTAAAATTTTTATTTCATTTCCAAATGAGTTTCAAATAAATTTTATATTTTATTATATTATGTTTAGTATAAATTAGTTTTTTATTTTACTAGCTAAGTCTTTGCAAATAGAAAGATATTTTTAAAAATATAAATAACGAGAGGGTATTTTAGTCATTTAAAAACATAAAGTTAAAAGTTGTGAAATTCATTTAAAAATTTCGACTATTTTGTTAGAATTTGATTTAATTATAATTAATTCCACAAGTTGTAAATAAATTTTATAATATGTTCATTTAACACACATCATTTGAAATTATAAATAAATTCTATAAGGGTTTGTTTGGTTTAAATGAATTCAATAAAATTTTGTAAAATTCATTTGCAAATCCAAGTAAATATGTTTGGTTTAAATCAAAATTTTGTAAAATTTATTTTGAATTTCAACTTTTTACTTTTATAGAATTGTTTAAATCAATTCTTATTAATGAAGTATGTTTGATTTAAATGAATTTTATTTAAAATTTATTTTGAATTCCAACTTTTTTAATTTTATAGATTGTTTGAAACTAAATCAATTCTTATTAACGAAATATGTTTGGTTTAAATGAATTTTATTTAAAATTTATTTTAAAATAAAATAATTTTTTTGGTGAAATTAAACCAAATAAAAGGTAAAATTTTATAAAATTCTTTTGTACAAATCCAATTCACCAATTGACAGAAAGGTCTGGTGCGTGGCTCATGACATCTGCATGAACATCTTTATATAATATATAGAGTTAATAGTGTTTTAATGGATAGTCCCACATGATCAAACTCGATTAAAATCGACGATTACAATTACATTAGAAAAGACTTATTAACAATAAACAAGCGCAAAAGCAAATGCAGATTATTGGGAAGAGATTGGAAATACACCTGTAAAGAAAGAAACACTTTAAACTGCTTTTACATCGCCATATAAATTGACACAAAGCCACCCACAAACATGCAAATGAAGCAGATCCTATGCTTGGTTTATATAGGAAGCCCATTGCTTGATCAAGACACGAGCACTTTCACAATCAGGATTAAAGATTTGAAAGACATGATCCTCCCCTTTCGTCTCCACAATCTTTGCTTTTCCTTTCCACCCACTTTTCACTAGATTTTCATAATAAAGCTTCCCTCTATCACACAATATGTCTTTCTCTGCCACAAAGACAATAGCACTGTCACAAGCAAAACCTTCAACGCTTGGAGCTCCCTCAACAAAAGGATTAATATACGGATCATCACACCCTTTACCAGACGGACAAACAAACGTCCACCAATTATCAACCATTGATTTTCGAAAGGTGTCCTTAATCTCGTTCCCGATAGGATCTTTTCCCCAAAAATAAGGGTGGATCATGACAATCCCTTTAAGCTTCTGTCCCAGGTCAGAATTCTTGGCCCGCAGAGCCAAATGATGTGTAATATTAGCACCAGCACTATCTCCTGCTAGAAACAACCGTCCAAAGTCTGCGTAATCCTCGAGCCATGGCTCGCCAAGGCCGCCACCTCCTACCCATTGAAGGGCAACCCAAGAATCCTCATAAGCAGCAGGAAGAGGGTTTTCTGGGGCTAACCTGTAATCAACCGAAACAACAATGATTTTAGCCTGTGAAACAAGCTGGTTCATGCAATGATGGTACTTGGGTTCTGCTGGAGATGCTATACAAAAGGCACCACCATGATAATACACTAAAAGAGGAAGCTTTTGATTCTTGTTGATGGAATCAGGACGGTAGAGTCGTGCAGAGAGAATGGTTTGTTGTGGCAGTGAAGTCGTGATTAAGATGTCTTTGGAAAAAACACCATTTTGAGAATCGAAACCTGCGGGTGTAACTTCTGTTCCTGCATATCTCTCGACAGTTCCATCGTTGTACACTCGAAGATAAGGGAATACATCACGCAAAACTTCTTTGCTTGGAGACATTAGGAACAAATAAATATAGGAAAGATGGGTTTCAGGAAGGAGAGAGTCAAAAGAGAAGACTGGAGATAGAAAGGTAGCTAATGGCAGTAATGGCGCCGAGAAAATAAAGGATAGAGCCAGAGAGGAAGGCGGATGGGGTATTTATGGACGTTATTTTTTACTTTCAGTCTCCGTAGGGAATGGGAGGCCTCTTTTTTATTTCCAGCAGTAAAATTTAGAAAACTCTTATCTATTTAGTAACTACTCAATGTAAAAAAAAAAATACATAATTAATGAATATTTTACTGCACTAAATAATTAAAAATATATTTTTTAATTATTTAATGTTAATAGAAATATATTATTTATTTAATCATTTAATATTATTATATATTGATAGGGATATACATTTAATAAAGATATTTTTGTTTATAAAATCAAACCAAAATCTTTTTTCTTACATTAAATCAAATATTTATTTTTTTAACAAAATTTAACATTTTTTGCTTTTTCTTCATCAATAATTTTAACTCAAAAGTCAAGTTTGACTTTTATGAAAGGTGTTTGTCTTTTATCTAATTATTATAAAAATTATTGATTTTTAATAATTTTTTATTTTAAATTATTCAATTTTAACTAAATAGTATGAATTTATAATATTAATTAAAAGGCATACTAAAATATGTTTTATTTTAATTACGTTTTTTTAATTTATACAAAAGTCAAATTATATATATATATATATATATATTTATATATATATATATATAGTATATATGTATGTATATGTATATAATTTTGAGGACGGAGAGAATACGTAATTTGCAATTTGAAAACCAATGATAATTAATTAGGGTCATAAGTCTAAATGTAATTTTGTCAGCTTACGCACAATGAAACATAAACAAAATATTTGCTCAATGAAAGCCAATGATATTTAGATTTCTTTTTGATTTACATTTAGTTGAATACATAAGCAGAAGAATAATAATGCATTACTTAATTAATGTAATGTGTAAAATAACTGTATGATGTATTACGAATTTTATTATTGGGTGTAATATATTTAATATAGATAAAAAAATTTATTAATTAATTTTTTTTTTTTTCATTTGAAGTGCATCATTTCTATCATTTCTAGATACATCTGATGCTGAGCTGAGCTCACTGGGAACGGAGACAGATTAAGAATTGGAAAGTCATCAAATCAAAAGGACCTTCATTTCATTTCATATTGTTTTCAAAGCAATCTTTGAATTTTATTAAAAGTTGGGGAAATTAAGCAAAGCAGTGTTTTTAAGTTCTTCTAAGCCAAGGGAGATATGCCTGTAACACGTGTCAAGGGATTGTAAGAAAATAATTGCTATTTTTTTTTTATGAGTTTTGGCCTATTATACTACTTTATATCTGATATTTGGAACAGTTAAAACTCATTAGTCTCTCTGTCAGAAATGAAATAGTACACAAATTGCAAACGTCAGAAATGAATAAATATTTTTTCAAATATCAAGGATAAAATAGTATATTGGTCAAAATACAGGAGAGAAATAACAATTCTCCAAAAAAAATTTATAATATATATGTATATAGGAAAATTGTTACATTCACCTAGCCTATTGTACCCAATGGTTAAATGTGTAATATAAAGACATGTCTTCTTTTTATTGGCCAAGTGTAAATCAGTTACTATATGTGTCACATATCTAATAATTTTGTGTAGTTTGGTGCAATAGAATAGGGTGAATGTAGACAAAAATCTTTTCGTGTATATATATTCCTTTGTTATTAGCTTTGCATGGTGGCTTGCAACTAGACCATGGCTTTCATTACAGGCCACATTGTTGTACTGTTCACTTGAAAGCAAAGGAATACAGATTGTTTTGAGAATTTGAGATGATCACACCTTTTCTTTTGTTGTAGAATATACAGAGAGGTACTATCAAATTTTACCTTTGCAATTGAATCTGTTACTTCTTATTGTCGTTGTCATGAATAAATTTTTTATCATTAGCTGCTCAACCTGACAGCTAGATAGATAATTAACAAACTAAACTTGAAACAGAAAGAAACCTTACTTGGACATAAAAGAGAACAGATAGATATGTTGATGATCACATGAAAGGCATGTCTCTGTTGTAGAAAGCAGCCAGGTCTTTGATCAAATCCTTGGCTTTGTCGCATTCCAAGTCATACAAATGGAAGCCATGGCCCTCCCCTTGCGTCTCATCGATCTCAGCCACACCCATCCATCTACTCCCACTCAATGCTCGATAATAAAGCCACCCTCTATCTTTCAATACGTCCTTCTCAGCCACAATCACCAACACCCTCTTGCAACCCAGACCAATTAAGCCCGACTCACCCTCTGCTACTGGGTTGAGCCGCGGGTCGTCATTGTCCGGGTTCGAGGGGCAAACAAAGGGCCATAACCTGTCCACTAATGCCTTATTATCCGAATCCACCGCCTCAGACCCAATGGGATGCGCCCCCCAGAAATACAGGTGGACCAAAGCAATCCCAAGAAGAGCAACACCGAGCCCAGACTCTGGACTCCCAGCAGCTTTGGCCATGTTATGAGCAATGTTAGCACCAGCACTATCTCCGCCCAAGAGCACTTTTCCAAAATCTGCATGGTCATTTAACCAAGGCTCAGGGCCGTCGCTGTTCCGATGCGAAACTACCCAATTAAGTGCAGCCCATGAATCTTCATAAGCAGCAGGGATTGGGTGCTCGGGAGCTAACCTGTAATCAACAGACACAGCAACAACATTAGCTTCAGCAACTAATTTACTGACGTACCTATGGTATTTGTTGTTGAATGGTGAAGAGATGCAAAAGGCTCCGCCATGGAAGTAGACTAGGAGAGGGAACTTCTGTTTGGGGTGATGGAGTTTTGGGAGATAAAGGCGGGCAGAGATGTTAATGTTGGGTTCAAGAACTATAGTTACATCTTTGGAAGAAAGACCAGAAGAGAGATTGAATGATGGAGGGACAAAGTCAGTGTCGCGGAGTCTCTCGACACGGCCGTCTTTGTAGAGCCGGAGAATATTGGGTTGGAGCTCATAAGCTACTTCTTCATTGCTGGAGTTTGACTCCATGGGATGGGATGAGAGGAATTGGAGAATGTGCGTGCCGTGTTGTTGAAGAAGTAGATGGATATTGTAATGTTGATTGCAATTTATCGTCCTTACATTCTGTATGGAACTTGAATGGGCCATGGTAGTTTGTCCATACACGTATGTATTGATCCTTTCACATCGCATGTGGCTGCTTCATGTGCTTGTGATTTATACATGCATTATTATTGGCTTTGCTCCTCATTTTCTTCATTTATTGGCATGAATAATTGGACTTTATAAAAACCAAAAGAAATATCAAATTCACAACCCACTTCTGAATCGCATAATACTGTCTAAACTTACTTGACAAAAAACAAGAAAATGAAGGCACTATACCAAAAGAACCTGTCCAATAAAATAAAATTACTTTTATTAGACTATGACATGTGGTTGAATACAGCCATAAACCCAAAGCAAAAGATCTGCTTACGGTCCATTGGACTGCAATCGGCCCAAATCACTCTTAGGCTGAACTGAACTGAAACTGGAATGTATAATCATCGTCAGCTCAGCTCATTGACATCCCCACCAAAACGCATAATAGATTGACATATTAAAAAATGACTACAGACAAATCATCTATTAATCTTAATCAGTTAATCTGATTCCAACATTTTTTTTTTTTACCAATTTGCTGTTCTGTACCTACAGAGCTCACTGCTTTTCTATTCAACAAAGAAGAAGAAAAGGGAAAATGGAGAAGATGGTGTTACTTAGATCCATATGCCGCGGTGCTTGCTTCCGCTGCTCTTCACGTTTCGCCGGTGCTATTACTCCCCACTTCGCTGCTTCTTCTCGATCCCTTTTTACTTTCTCTCCATCTTCCCTCGCACCCTCTTCCAATCGAGTCGTCTCTGGTACTTTTTTTTTTTCTTTAAAAATTTTCCTATTACTATGATAAATTTATGAGCTTTGTGCTGTTGTTTTATTTATCACGACTTGGGTACTTGCGAACTGCCTCCCCGCCTTGTTCTTGATCGACTTTTATCATTTCTAATTAAAAAGAAATTTAGGGTTTTTAATGGCTCCATTGGATGCCACCACAATAGCCCTCTTTTTATTTGCCTTTAAAACGTTTGGTATTTGGGCTTTTTTAGTTGGTGTGCCTATCAGAATGCTACAGTATATATGCTTGGGTATGCTGTGGTTGATTGTTTTCGTATATGTGGTGTCTATCAGAATGCTAAATTATATGTGTACTTGAACATCTAGCGACTACTGAGTTTGAATGCCACCCTGCAAGTTTTGCTACCAAATTTCATAAACTATTTCCAATTAATGCAAACTTGTGAATGATAGCTCTTATGTTGTGAAGTTATTTCTTATGTGGTAATTTTGTACAGATTTTGGGTCTCGTTTTGCTATGGGAATTGGCAGCAGAAGATATTTTAGCGAGGATTTAACTCACTTGCCTGCCATACAAGATCCCAAAGTTAAAAATGCTTTCAAGGAATTGATGGCTGCAAGTTGGGATGAGCTTCCTGATTCACTCCTTTATGATGTGAAGATTGCGTTGTCTAAAAACACTGATGATAAAGCTGGTCAAGAGATCTTGAAGAATGTTCTCCGTGCAGCTGTGGCAGTTGAGGAATTTGGTGGCATGCTTATATCTCTTAAAATGGAACTTGATGACAGCATTGGATTGAGTGGCGAGGTATTATACTACAGTTTACACAGGATTTTACCACCTCTTTCGCTACGTTCTGTTCCAGTGATTCTCACGGTTTGATGATTGTAACTTTTTGTTTAGGATGTAAAGCCCTTATCTGATGAGTTTGCCAATGCACTTCGTACTGCTTATCAACGATATTCTGCCTATTTGGATGCATTTGGACCTGATGAGGGTTATTTGCGGAAGAAAGTAGAGACTGAACTGGGATCAAAGATGATATACTTGAAGATGAGGTGCAGTGGGCTCGGTTCAGAATGGGGGAAGGTACTAGAACTTGTGTCATTGCTTCTAACAACACTAGTTCAGTGCTTCATTTAGCACTTAGTGTGTCAAAATTTCATAGCCTTTGTTTTGGGTCCAAAAGTATCATGATCAGAACCTTATGATAACTTAACATATTTATGCGAAGACTGAATATGCAAGCAATATTATGTCAAGTCACATGTGCGACATGCTTTTTATATAAGCGGACAAGTAGAATAGGTTTTTCTGATTTATAAATTCATATAACCACTCATGAGAACATTATGCTGAAGATGAGATTATTGCTTGGAGTGTTTTTCAGCCTTAAGCTCTTTTTCTCATGATATCTTTCTTTGCAGTTGTTCTGTTCATAGATGTGATAATATCCTTTCAATTGCTAATATTTGTTTTGTCTTGCGATTGCAGATTACTGTTCTTGGCACTTCTGGACTTGCTGGTTCTTATGTTGAGCAAAGAGCTTAGGCCACAGTTTGGGGAGTTTTTGATGTAGTTTTGAGCTTTGTGTGTTTTGGAATCATGTTTTTGAATAGTTGGAGGCATCTTACTGTATCTCTCCAGGAAAACCTTCAAAGTTGAAGCTGATAGCTGTTTAATAAGAGCTTATCTATGCCAACAATTTGATACAAAAAAAATTTTTCCATCCCAGTTGAAAATTTCTGTCATCTTGCTGATTTTATGATGGATAGCGTTGTTTTTCCTCATGTCCTCACCGTAACTATGACAAAATAATGCATTGCTATAATGATATAGTCATGGAAAATTTGTTATCTGATGATTAAGTGGTCTGCGTTTTCTTTTATGAATTATTGTCCTTTGTTATTTGCTAACCTTGCATGAAGAGTAGAAGTTTGCCTAATCATAATTTTTCAGATGAATAATGATATTGATAGGTTAGGCGATTGGATATATTATCAATGGTCGTTGTGATGCGCCATTAGGTGAACCAAGTCTTCTTGAAATTACACGTGCGTTCTTTTGGTTACAACACTAGGCAGCATTTAGCAATCAAATGCAGAATATGGTCTTGAAATTGATTTTGAGGTAATAACCCTTGTTACTGTTTTCAAAGACAACAAGAAATACACTGTTTTCTTATTAAGAAGCTTGAAAAAAGATCATATTTCATTTAAAACACAAATGTAAACTGATACTTTTGAGTCTCAAATTCAGTTTCTCTAGAAGTTTTTAATTTACGTAGGCAATTACAACTTTTCTAAATATTGAGAACCTTGCTTCTTCTATGGATGATAGCCACTAGCTGTACTTCTTATCTAGCATTGCCAAAAATCAAGAATGAGTGGAGTTGGTCTTGCAACATACTACATAAAGTAGGAATTCATGAAGTAGGCAAATAATAACCCTCTTTACAGGAAAGGTATCTTTATTTTGCATGCTGGCCTCCATTTCCGAAGCCAGTAGGAAGGGTACAAACTCGAGTCATCTTAACTGTTGGACCGCCTTTACGCCAAGACCAAGATTCAGAAGGAGATTTAGGCAAAGGTGGAAGCAACACAGCCTTCCTGCAGAGACCAAATGGCCATCCCTCGCAGTGACAGAACTCCTGAAGTATGGAACGCCTTTGAAAATCTTGAATCTCAAGAAGATCACTGAAGCTTGAGCAGCGGGAGAGGTTTGTCTTCACAGAAAGAAAGGCTTCCTTGCTCAAAGCACTTGAACAACAAGAAAAACAACTTCCCACAGATAGAAATTCCACTTTTTCATCATCATCATCTTCATCATCATCCTTCGGTTGTAAAATCTTTGGAGCCAAAAACAATTCCCCAGTCCTTGGAGAGAACACCCAGGAAAAACTATCCGTCAGAACAAAAGATCTGTTCCTGGACTTTTCAATGGCACGGCTTCGTATTGCTGAAACAATAACCTGAACAAACAATCACACAGAATAACTCAGCCAGAAAACACTCATAGATTGACAAAGAAAATATTGGAAGTAAAAGACTATATGTATATGTACATAACGGTGAAAAGTGAGTACTTCCTGCTGATCATCTATGTCACTTGCTGGATGCTCCTCCTCTGGGCTTGAAGTCGAAAACCGCCTACAAGTACGGCAATTGGAAAAAGCATCCTTGAGAGTTGTAGCGAGGAACTTGCATCTCTTGGAAGGATTTGGAGGATCTTCATGATGGAAGACACCCATTTTGGAGAAAGAATAAGATTTTTGTGGAGTTTGTAATTTAATTGGTTGAAACTGAAATAAATACAGAAGCAAGAACCAACATATATCAAGTCATACTGAGAGTTGATGTCCAAATTGACCTGCCTTTTTGTGATAGTGGCCTTGCAGCTTATTGAAAATATAGGCATTTCTATCCTTTGGGGTAAAGACAAAGTTTTTTTTTTTTTTTTTTTTTTTTTTTTTAAGAAAAGATGTTGGAGAAGCATTAGCAAATTGAGTCTCAAAATCCACCACAGCTTTTTTCAATGCTGTCTAATCCCAATTTGTTGGTTAAAATTCCAATGAAATTCGTCATTGTAAAAATATTATGATAAATTCGTAGTTTTCAAGTATCACTTCCAGCTGAAGTTATGGAGAATATAGACGTGATACCAAACCGTGAATGCAATTTATCTGAAAAGCAATAACAACTGTGCACCGCCCTAGAAACTTATTACAGGGTAAAAAAAAAAAAGAACCGTTCAGGAAAGGACAGGAACAAGTTAACCTGGGATTAAAGAATAGTAATTACTGCTAGAAAAATGACTATAGCTAAACCGGATAAAAGGAAACAACACAACATTAGTTAAAAATTATTATCCACTTCAATCAAGAAAAAAGAAATTTTAATTGCTTTTTGGGTATTGAAAGCGTGTAGACAAGAGATAATGGCAACATTAATTCCCCAAGTGTTCTGAAATCAAATTAAAGGATTTGATTAGGCAAGTATGGAGGTGCGGAATGCATTAGATACGGACTTTAGGGACATCATTTAATGTTTTTGGTTGCAACTCCCTCTTTGTATTTGGATTGTAGTGCTTTCCATATCCAGGCAATAATCCAGTTTCTGTCTGGTCCTGATTCAGAAAGATGATAACCAAATTCATCCTTTTGTCAACTGGTTTCAGCAATCAATAAGGAAAAGATCCCTCAATGCAGAGAGTCAAGAACATCATCCTAGATTACAAAAAAAAAAAAAAAATCCCAATGAAAATGAACACTGAAAGCAATCACTGATATTCCAAAGATTATCCTCAATGAAAGCCAAAAGACAAGTATGTTAAAAAGTTTACAAGTAGCTACGTAAAAACTTCATAACAGGCAGCTATAGGAATTAATCTATGGTAACAAACATCAGACCACGTAAAAAGTACTTTGACAATTATTATGATAATGTGCATCTTAATACATCTATGCTTGCTTCCTATATTTGGAACAGTACACCTGCCTTCGCTGTTTGATCTGATGCCGAAACCACCATATCATAGTCTGCACCAATAACTTCTGAAAAGATTGCTGAACCATTCAATTTCCCTTTTGACTCATATACAGCAATTCTTATTTTTTGGTCACAATCCATCCTGCTATTTTCATCCCCACCCCTCTTACGAAACACCGACCAAGGCATTGAGATATTAAAAAAAGGTATTAAAAAACTGTTAGCACCATCATTTGAATGATGTCTCTAACATCAGCTACAAATTGCAGAATGCTTTTTCATATGGATCTAATTGCTCAAATAAGCTGTAGTAGGATCTTCAGAGTTTAATTAAACTAGAGGGAAAGGTGACCTCAACTTAAAGTGGAAGCAGTGGTGTTCTCAGAGGATTCGCCGCAACAACTTTGGTTGACAAATACCTCAGAAGGCGGCCATACTAATCCACCATTTTGACGTATAAACCACAGAAATCCAAAAATGAAAACTGAATTGCTTGAGAACACAATAAGGGTGCTTGTACTGACACTTACGACATAATTTGAAGCAAATCAACCATCTAGAAGAAATTTAGCAAGAGAATATTTGACAGGATGTAGTTGTGAACCAGCAGATGTAGCCATGTATGCATTTCCTTAATTGAGGAGACATGATTATTAAATAAGGTCTAATGCAAGAGTTCTCTGGCGCAATATTGCATCTAAATCAGGAATTACGAGACTTGACTCATGAGATTGACTTACTTTATACAGAGGAAATCCCTTCCTCCACCAGACCAATGAGCACCCAATGGCACCCACAAACATCGGCAAGATAAATTAAAACAACTGAATAAATAATTAGAAACATGTGCTAAAATTACTTTGTTATTTACATTTCAAAAGAACATGTTTGCTACATTAGGTAATCATCAATTACTGCTAAGATAAACCAGTACAGAAAGAAGAAGAAAGAAAAAAAGACAAAACAATTACCATAACTAACGCAATTTCTGGAGTTGCTGCGATGTAAGAGAAATGAGCGACTGAAGCTTAGCAACAGCAGAAGTCTTATCAGGAGGGCATTTTGAAAGAGAAATATTCAAGGACTGAAGAGCTTCATCAAGCTTCCCTGCAGCTAAAGATGCACATCCAGCTCTATAAGCCTCATCCGCCACTCGTGCATCATATTGAGGAGCTGGAATCCCATTGGGACTCTTAGTCCTTGACCTGGAAGGAGATTGGGGGCCAAGAAATGCAGTGGCACGAGCGTATTCCAAATTAGTAATGGCTGTGTCAATCTCTGCCATGAGAGAATCAGGATTTGAAGGAATAGTTTTAATTCTATCGAAGACACTCCATGGAGTACCTCCTCCCTCAGAGCTCATCTACCCCCAATCTAGTTCACTAGCGTAGTGCTAAAAGTAAGGTTTTTTGCAATAATAAACTACAATGTCCATTACCTATAAAAAGCTTAAATCACGAGCAATGATAACAGCCCACTTTGCAGATAAACAGAAACAATCTTTCAAGAAACCAATAAAATTAGCGAAAAATGAAAAAATCTGTCTTAGGCGGAGGACAATCGCTCGCTAAATCAGCTTAATTAGTGTTTCTTGGGTGATAAAGATCTTGATTTTCCTCATTTCTCAAATCTCACGGCGGATCAAGAATCAGAAAGAAACCCTCACCTTAAACTGTGTTTCTTGATTTCGTAGCCAAAATTTGAAATTAGCAAGCTCAGTGGTAAGATGTGAATCAACCAAGGCGCACAATAAGAGCAAAGCTGTGTAATTGAACCACTAACAACAACGGTTCTTAGAACTGCAAGCTTTCCTGAATTTTACTTTTTCGGTTGAATAGTTCGTACTTGTCGCCAGAAGTCATGGCAGTTAGCTCAAAACAATAGGGCTTTTCTTTTTGCCACGGCAAGCCCAGCCCGCCAATTAAAACATCTTTAGGGTTGCTTATCACTTATTGTTTTTTTTTTTTTTTGAAAATTTCTGATAACAGAGTTCATATATTGTTTGCTAGCTGCCACATACCATTTCTAGTAATCTTCCAATTTTTCCAATATCAAAATCGAATTTGAATGTGGTAACGATAGGCCAAAAATCAACCTAAAGAATGATAAAAATGAGACTGTTTGTCTATCATATCAAAATTTACTAATTGGTTTCAACTTGAACCTTAATGTCACAGTTGATTAATAGACGAACTTGTAAAGAACAAGAACCACAAGGAAGAACTACTGATGCTGGCAAAGCATCTTTTGTTTCAAATGATATCTCATTCTCATCTCTCAACAATATGTATCCCATTTTCTCCAACTCCGAAGAATCAACGGAAAAGTAATCGCCACATTGGCACTGGTAAAAGAGCTCCAAGACTCCTCCGCCATCTTCAATCGTCATGTCCTCTAAACTAACATCTTCAGAAGTTCCTGCATCTTTTCTTGATGCTCTTAGCTCGCTATCATAAACTGCACGTGACCTTGCATTGCCAAGGATTTCCCAAGCTTTTTGTACCTTCAAAAATCTATCTCCTAGCTCATTTTGAGGATCGGATGTCTGATGTGTGTTTTGTAGTTTATCAGGATGATAATTAAGGATGGCTAGTCTGTAGCTTTTGCGGATTTCTTCACAGCTAGCATCTTCTTTTATGGATAGAACGTCATAGTAAGTCTCTTTGACAGAGTTCTTGCAATGAAGCATGGTTCGAACACAGCTTTTAACTAGACTGGATTCACTGCAAAATGCATGAATTAGAATTAACGAAAGATTGTCCCTTTACATAATATATAGAGTTTGGAAAGCCAAAAAAAATCAACAATTGAATTCTATTTATTAGTAAATTCTCATGTTTGAAAACATCATACTATTCATAGATAGTGCTAGCAATTCGTGTTAACGTGTCATAAACCGGTCTTGTCAAAACACGATAATAACACAGATATAGCCAACCCGAACACGACCCGTTTAATTAATCATGTCAAACCTATAAACCGAAATACAGATGCATTTAAATGACAAGTTATACGACACAATCCGTGTAACCTGTTTAACCTATATAGGTCTAAATGTGTTCAGACACATTACAAACAAGATAAGGACACATTTTAACACATTTTACCATCAAATTACAAAATATATATAAAAAAAATTAAACATACAAATCCTAAATAATAATTTTAAGTTTAAACATCCATATAAATTCTAAATATATCACTACAATATTTTAAACGTCGTACAAAATATCAAATTGTCCAACAACATATAAAATAATAATGCTAATTTCTATTTTCTTCAAGCTCTTAATCTTTCCAGCTATATTTTTTTTATTTTACTTGAAAATAATGGGTCAATTAACACACACACGCATATATATATATATGCGTGTGTGTGTTAATTGACCCATTAT
>CATIWM010566672.1:0-13238 GCA_949671775.1 Mallotus repandus
AAAATTATAGTGATAATTTTGTTAAAAATATATATTTTTCTATTTTAATTAGGTCTACTTTTATTTTATTAAATAAAAAGAAAATTAGATAACATAATTTTATAAGTCTTATTATATTATATTTAATAAGTAAATAATTAAAACCAAAATTAATAAATTTTATAAAATATTTAATTATGAAAATATTAATGAATATTGTTGGGTTTAAATAGAAAATTCATAAAGAATGTAATAAATTACTATATTATAACTCTATCAAATTTGTAAAATTAGATAATTATTTAGATAAAAATATTGAAAGAATTTTGTATAATTTTTCAAATAGAAAATTTATTAAAATTAACACTATCAAGATTGAAAAATTAGATTAACATATAAATAAAATAATACTCTTATTATATTTAAATACTTATTAAATTAAAGTTTAGTAAGTAAATAATTATAATTAAATCAATTAAAATTTTTTATCTTGTATATATCCGTAATCATATTTTAAAAAATAGAGCATATAATTTGTTTTAAAGTAGTATTTTTGTAAGGAAAGAAGTATAGTTATCATTTTTAGATATTTTTATAAAATTTAATAAAAAGAGTTAAAACTAAATTAATTAATCTTAATCATTTAGTTATTGAATTAAAAAAAGGGAAAATAATATGGTCTATTGTCAACTTTAGACCAATTATCAATCTAATCCTATTTTCAAAGTCATTTCAATTTGCTCTTCCAACTTTTTGAGTTGTGCCAATTTTATCTAGACGACAATAAGCGTGTGCCAAATATGATGTGGCCATCTTATGTGGCACAAGAGCATCTGACATGGCAAAAAAATTAAAAAATTGAAACTTACATGATCAATTCTATCCTCAACTATAGACCAATTATCGAGCTAATCCTAATTACAAAGTCATTTCAATTTGCTCCTCCAACTTTTCAAATTGTGCCAAATTTATCTAGACGATAATAAGCGTGTGCCAGATCTGATGTGGCTATCTTAACTGACATAAGAGCGTCTAACATGGCAAAAAAAAAAAAAAATTAAGAACCTAAAACTCACCGTTTTACACTACCAAAACGACATCACTTTGCTTTTCATTGTATTATAATTTTAATTGTTTTTGGCATTCATTATTTTGTAGTAATGTTAATTGCTTTTTATAGTTTGTGCATTTTTTCATAATTTTGTGTGAAGCTCTTATTTCTTGTTTTTTATTTTTTGCAGAATTCTGTGTGTGACTATTTTAAATGGCATAATGAGTGGGTGAACGAAAGGAGTCTGTTATTGTCTAATAAGTTTACAAGGATCAATGAGAGAAAGAAAGGTTGAAAGTGATGTTTATTAGCACTTTGAACCAATGTAAAATGTACTTTTTTAAAACAAATAGGTTTGCCCAAATTCAACCCAAAGTTACATCATTTTAAAAAGAAAAGCTACACCGTTGTAAAACTGTGAGTTTTAAGTTTTTTTTTGCCATTTCAGACGCTCTTATGCCACATAAACTGGTCACATCAGATCTGGCTCACGCTTATTGTCGTATGGATAGATTTGACACAACTCGAAAAGTTGGAGGAGCAAATTGAAATGACTTTAAAATTAGGATTAACTTGATAATTGGTATATAGTTGATGATAGAGTTAATTAGGTGAGTTTCAATTTTTTAATTTTTTTGCCATGTCAGACACTCTTATGCCATGTAAGATAGCAACGTTAGATTTTGCACACGCTTATTGTCGTCTGAATAGAATTGGCACATGCTTATTGTCGTCTGAATAGAATTGGCACAACTCGAAAAGTTGGAGGAGCAAATTGAAATGACTTTAAAAATAGAATTAGATTGATAATTGGTCACTACTCAAATAAAAATTTTTCTAATATTGTAATGAATTATAAATTTAATTATGTTGTAATATTTAAATTGATATATAAAAAAAGTATAATTTTTTATTATTTTATAAACTTTAGAACTAATTTTATAAATAATATTAATTTCATAATTAATTATAAGATAATATAAAAATATTCATGTCATAATTAATTAGAAGATAATAAAAAGCATTAGTTATTTTTTAATAAAAAGTTGAAAAAATATTAATTATGAAAAATATTTAAAGAATATCATATAATTATTTAAATAACAAATTTATCAAAATTGTAATGAATTACATTATTTTTTAAAATTTTATTTAATAATAATAATAATATCAAAATATATGTTTAATAGTTTAGTTATTATCACAAGTCTAAATTTTTTTTATTCACATGTGAAACACGTTGTTGTTTACTAGCATGTATATATATATATATATATATATATATATATGAATATGTTATTTTTATTGGTTAAATATTTTACAGTTGACTTATACGTCGAACCCGACTATTATTTTTAATATCGGTGTATTGCACCTGCATAGGTAAGAATCTCCCAATCAATATAATTTTTTAATGTATCAAAATATTTATTTACAATTTATTAAAATAAAAAATAATTTTATTAAACATATATTTTAATATATTTATTAAATAATATGTTGAAATAATTGAAAATTTTCAAATCCTAGCAATCCCCCTCCCCTCTAACATACTAACATCTTTGGTAAAAAAAAAAAAGTAAAGGCTTAGAGATTGCCTAAAGTTGAAAGAACTAATGGTCAAATTGCCCCCTGAACTTGAAGGCAAAGGTCAAATAAATTGATTTTTTACTTTTTCAACATTTAAGGACAATACTTTTATTTTTCATCCAAATTACAACAAAAACAGAGTTCTGGGAGTGCGTGATGAGCACGAAATTTGCCTAAATAAAAAAAGTAATATAAAAATATATTTAAGTTTAATATATGTATATATATATATTTATATATATAAATATCTATATATATGTAAATTATAATAAGGAAGAGAGTTAAAACCCAAAATCCCCAAATTACACAATCAAGAAACTGAAATCCCTAAATCCCCAATTCCTCAAAATATAAATTTTTGAAGTTCAGTTGAAGGCTCAATGTCGTCATCATCTCAATGCTCAGCTACATCGTCTTTTCGTTCTCCGGGAAGATCAAGGTCGGTTGAATTCGACTATGAAGGGTTGCGTTACTGTGATTGTGGCGAGGTTGCCCCAAGATGGTTGGCGTGGACTAATAATATTATGAGGTAATGTGAGTTTTTTATGTGTAGAAATTGTGCTTCTTTAAGACTGAAATGTGCAAAAGTAAATGATTAAACATTGTTTCAATTTGTTTGTCTTAGTAAAAAAATAAAGGTGTCAGAAGAAGAGGTTGTAGCTACTTTGAGTGGCATGATGAACCTTTTCATCCACAAGCAAATAGGGTGATCAAGGAGTTGCATAATAAAGTTAACAATCTAAAATATGAGAATGAACAATTGAAGTGTACCTATAGTGACAGAAGCTTGCATGGTGAATTTCATCAAAAGGAAGTGGAATGTGAAGAATTGAGGATGAAAATGAAAGCCATCAGAGATGAGAATGGAAAGAACAAACATTATGTTTGGTTTTTGGGGGCAACATTAATCTTGAATTGGGCGTTGATTGTTGGTGTTCTCTATGCTGCCCCTAAATGACTTGGTACTTCAGTATATGAGGGTGCAATTTTTGGGAAAATGACTGAGTTGGTTGGCTGGAAAAAATCCCATATGTATTTTGTAATTAGGGAATGGAATGCCGACCACTTAGGTATTTTATTTTGTAGTTATTATATAGTAAAAATATAGCTGACATATAAGGTTTCTTTTTGTAGAATTACATGTAATCCAAGTGTATGAACCTGCTATCCAAGTTCAGTAATTTCAATGTTAAAGCATTTACTGAAATTATTTTATGTTTAAAAGATTGTGTTTTTGTCATGAATGGTTGAGTGTTGTGTAGTGTTGATGGCACTAACAGAATTATAAATGCTTTTCTGTGTGGGAAGGAAAATTGAAATGCAAGACATAAGAAACACTTAATCATATTATATCTAATACCGTAAAGTGTATTGAAACTGTATATTTCATTATATATAGCAAAAAGCAGTAGGTATAGCAATGCTATACTTAATCATAGTATCATTACAAGTATAGTAAAGATATTCGCAAAGCTTTGCATTGTTTCGAAAAAGATAAAAAGAAGTTGCTGATAGTATATACTTAAAAAAAGCTATGAAGTTTATGATTTGTAGCTCATTGCTAAAATATTACTTATTCAAATTTATACAAAAAACAAAAACTTCATATAGCATTGTATTAGTATTTCCATGGTGCATTGCTGGGAGCCTTAGTCTTTTTAGGTAAATTTTGCACCTTTGGCTTGTTGTTCTTTAAATGTTGTGCAGTAGGTGTTGCTTCTTCATTAAAAGATTGAATTTAAGAATTATTGTCTGCTATTGATGAAGCCTGAGAAGCCATTACTGTCCTTGTAAGTCCTTCATCACTTAATGAATCGAGCCTACTTTTCTTTATAGCTTTTAAGCGTAATTCTCGCTCTCCATTCAACTACTTTGTAGTTATAGATGATTTTCCTGCCCATTTCAATCCAGGGGCTTGAAACTCACCATAGAATGGGTTGCCTTGAACCCTCTTTGCATTAGTTGCATAATGGCTAATTTTCCTCTATTGGTTACTTGGCACAGAATTGCCAACACTTTGTGAATACACCCACCTTTCACCAAAATTCCCAGGCTGTAAAGAGGGTTTGCTTTGCACATAAATAACTCACATATCCCCACATAAATTACTCACATTTAGGACATAAATAAATCACATTCATCACTTAATTAAAATAAAAAAAAGTTTCTAACTCACATTCCATGTGACTTTTCCAGTTTGTGCATCTTGGTATAGTCTCACTCTAACAACTTTGCTTTGTCTTGTAAATCCCCTTTCAGTTGATGTAACTGGCTCTTTACCCTTGCCCTTGCTTGTTCTTATATGCACTTGATGCTGAACTCTATTGACATTTGTAGAATTAGGTTCAAAATTTTTTATTCTAGGTTGAGCCCTTGGTCTCTGAGAGCATTGCAACATTAATGATTGTTATTTTCATACATGAACTCCATGCTAACATATATAAATAAATGCCTTGATGCCATATCTTTAAACATGTGCAGTTGTGGACATGTTTGGGAAATTGACTTGCGGCCTTTTAGTGCAATTAGTTGAAACATAATCCCCTTGCTGCTTTGTAACACTTGAAGTTTGATTTTGCACATGCTATGGCGTATCATTTGAAGCACTAAGTCTGCTATTTCTCTGAGACCCCTGTAGGTACACAAGTAATAGATGGTGTGTTTTATTAATTTAATCACCAAAAGAAAAAATGGAAAAAATCAGGCTAAGAATACTAAGAATACTTACTGTTGCTTTTTGTGGACATTCATTTTTATTATGGCTAGTTTCTTTGCATATGCTGCATGTCATCACAACACCTTGTCTTGATCTCTTCCCACTTTTTTTAGGCTCATCTTCATCTTTTCTTCTTGAGCTTTTTGGATGACCCGAAACTCAATGTACTTCAGGGCGTAAAATTGGGGGAATATTTTTTTTGGCCACATATCCCTCCCAACTAATGGTTGCATACAATATGCATATGTTGCTAGGTAAGCTGACTTGCTATACCAAGGATGAATATAAGCTTGTAACTCCTTCTTGCTATGATAAAGTGCACAAATCCCATGTGGGCATGGGATCCCAGTTAAATCCCATGCCCTGTAAGTGCATGAACATTTTTCAATGTCCACTGTGTGTCTATCCCTACTCTCACTGATTTTATAACCATGCTCACCATTCCATTCAACAATACATTAACTTGCTTTGTCCATATTCTTGTCTAATCTTTCTATTGCACTAGGACTTACATCTGTACACCACTTTATAGCATTATCTCTCTTGGTATGCGGCCTATTCATAACATAAACTCTCATCCATTCTAACATACCTAGAATATGATTGTTCCTAGCTTTAACTAAATGGTCATTATATGACTCACACATGTTATTTTCTATAGAATCACACTTAGAACTGAAAGAAAAATATAACATGCACTATGTGTTAAATTGATATGTCAGTAAGTGTTCAACTGAACCCGAGGCAAGGTCATTCAGCTTCTTTAACTGATTAGTGAAATGTTGCTCATAATAACTCTTAGCACATCTCCAATATTATTGATGAACATCTGATGCTCTCCATCTTTTTTTCCAAATTGAGAAAATGTGAATTGCACACCATCGATGCTCTACAAGGGGCAATTCAGCTTTCATAACTTTTATTAAGCCTTACATAGGTAGCATAACAACTAATTACAATTAACTTAATAATATATTCCACCCTTAGAACAGTGCTAGTAATGGTGTTAATGACCTGTTCCATTACAAAGTAAAGAAATTATATCTACCACTACCCAAATGCTGAAAACTGCTTGAGTAATGGTATATGGTAGAAAAATGAACACAGATGCAGCTCAAGTATGCTTGATAGATACATAAAGCTAATACAACTAATCTTTGAACTTATAAGTACATATATAAACAAGTATGCTTGTTTGACCTGCCTACTCTATCATTAAAAGTTCACATGTCCTTCACCCATTTCCCCTTCAGCCATTGTCACATGCACTTCTGTCAAGTCAATGATGTCCTCAAATAGTAATTCCACGTCTATATCATCATCAAAGCTAACTGCTTTATCTATTTTTTTCTCACTCTCCATTTTCTTACCTTCTATCAGCAAAGGGGAATCACTAACAACAATTGGTATATCAACCAACTGGTCAAGATATAAATCAAACACATACTTTGTTTTCATATTAGCTATTTCCATCATTTTATAAATAGCATTATCATTAAACACATAAAGTAAACCATTTTCAAAATCCTTCCCCTTTAGTAACCAAAATATTTTTGGATTGTGTCCATTCCCTAGTGTTCTCAGTTTCTTTACAATTCTAAAATAACTCAGCCTATCTACATCATAGAGCAACCATTCATACTTTTCCCCACCCATATACCTCAGCTTTGGATCTCTAACGAAATTCCCACCATGATATATTTTGAATTTGATACTAACAGACATTCTATCATTCAAAAACAAAGAAACAAATTACTTCTTTATTTCAAAACCATTCCACCATTTAGTACAAATAACACCTATTTAGCAAAACAAATTACCATTTATTTGTACCTTAGATCTTCGATTGTTGCTTATTAAATGGCTTCAATCATCACACACTTCTTAGGGTTTCTGATACCAGCAACCATACACCTAAGTTCATCTCTCCTCCATTCTTCACAACTTCAGATCTTCAGCATGCATTTCTTGTTAAGCTAAATACATTTAATGCAGTAGGTCAATCCCTGTTCTTGACACGACATTTGTCTCAATTTCCCGCCTTTACTGTTAATCAAAACAACGTCATTTTTGTTTTAGCTTTTTTTTTTAAACATCTTTTTTTCAGAAATAAAATATTGTTATTTAATTGACTCTACCTTCCATACACTCTGCGTGAAGTTTACTCGCTCAACCCTGTATGTTTTTGTTGTAACTTGGACGAAAAACAAAAGTATTGTCCTTCAATGTCAAAAAAGTAAAAAATCGACTTATTTGACCATTGACTTCAAGTTCAGGCGGCAATTTGACCATTAGTTCAAAGTTGAAACAGAGAAAGAAAGAAAGAAATAGATCAGTCATTGACATTTTGTTTAATTTCTTTTGTTCTGCATCTCATACTCACCTGCAGCTCACTGTTTTCGGCGGATCGACAGAAACTGATTCTTGCGTGATGGAAGCTGTGATCACTACTGTAGGAGGTGCCCTCCTCTCTGCTTCATTTCAGGTCCTGTTTGACGAGTTCGCCTCCCATGACTTGCTTGGATATGCAAGTGAAGGAGATGTTGTAGATGAACTCAAGAAGTGGGAGATTATGTTGAAGAAAATTAATCTAGTTCTTGATGATGCAGTGGAGAAGCAGATGGCTAATCCATTGGTCAAGCTGTGGATCACCGAGCTCAGGGACTAGGCTTATGATGTTGAGGACATTCTTGATGAGTTTGCTACTGAGGTTCATCGACGCAAGTTGGAGGATAAACCTATAGCGAGTACAAGCAAGTTCAGGAAACTCATACCCACCTGTTGTACTGGGCTAAATTTTGGTACTTTAAGGTTCAATGCTGAAATGGTTTCCAAGATCAAGAGCATCACGACTAGATTCGATGAGATCATCAAACAAACAAATGCGTTGTCTTTAGCTGAGGGTGGTAGAAGGAAGATAGGGGAAAGACCAGCCACAACCTCTTTGGTGAATGAAGCGCAGATTTATGGCAGAGAGAAAGATAAAGAGGCAATAGTTGAAATGTCAAAAACTGGGGCCAGTGATGCAAAACTCTGTGTAATTCCCATAGTTGGCATGACGGGTGTAGGGAAAACAACTCTTGCTCAGCTCATCTGTAATGACACTACATTATAGTTTGATTTAAGAAGTTGGGTTTCTGTTGGTGAAGATTTTGATGTTCTAAGGATGTCCAAAATAATTCTGGCGGGCGATGACGATGAGGACTTAAATTTGGTTCAGTTAAAATTGAAAGAGAAGCTATCTGTGAAGAAGTTTTTGATCGTCTTGGATGATGTATGGACCGAAAATTATGAAGCCTGGACTCATCTTTGTGCTCTTTTACTGTTGGGGCACAAGGAAGCACTCTGATCATTACAACTCGTAGCCAAAATGTTTCGGCAATGATAGGCTCCGTTCCAGCTTATCATCTTCGAGAGTTAGGATATCATTATTGCATGTTAGTGTTTGTGCAGCATGCTTTGGAAGCAGAAAATTTTGCTGAACACATTGATTTGGAAGAAGTAGGTACAAGTATTGTCAAGAGATGTCAGGGGCTACCTTTGGTGGCCAAAGCTCTTGGGGGTCTGTTGCGTGGTAAACCAGATGCTAGCGTTTGGATGGAAGTTTTAAGGAGTGAAATATGGGATTTATCAGATGATAAAAGCAATATACTTCCAGCCTTGAGGTTGAGTTATTTTCATCTTCCATCTCATCTAAAACAATGCTTTGCTTATTGCGCTATTTTTCCTAAGGATTATGAGTTCGATGCAAATGAATTGGATTTGTTATGGATGGCTGAGGGTTTTTTGTATCAACAAAAGAAAATAAAGCAAATGGTGGACCTAGGCCATCAATATTTTCGTGATTTGTTATCAAGATCATTTTTTCAACGATCAACTAGTGGTGAATCAAAATATGTTATGCATGATCTAATGAATGATTTAGCTCGGTATGTTAGCACAGGGAAATGTTTTCAGTTAGGCGATGAATTGGAGGATGAACAATTATATCCAATGGTTTTTCATTTGTCGTTAATTCGTGATGAATTTGTTAGCCGGAATTTGAAGTCCTTCGAGTTTGCGCACGGTCTAGCCTATCTTGGCAGGCCACTTGATTAGTCCAAAGGTGCAGTACGAGTTGGTTCTAAAGTTAAAATTCTTGAGAACATTATCACTAGTAGGCTATGATATTTATGGATTGCCAAGTTCTATTGGAACCTTGAAGCATTTGAGATATCTTGACTTATCTCACACTAGAATTAGAAGACTGCCTGAATCCGTTGCTTCCTTGTTAAATTTGCAAACATTAAGATTATGTGGGTGTCGTGATCTTACTGTGTTACCCTCAGACATAGGCAATCTAGCAAACTTGCATTGCCTTGATATTAGAGGCACATCTAGTTTGCGAGAGATGCCACTACATATTGGTAACTTGAAAAATTTGCACACATTAACGAAGTTTATTGTGGGAAAGGACAATGGACTGAAGTTGACAGAGTTGAAGAAGTTACCTCATTTACAGGGTGTGCTTTCTATTGAAGGGCTACAGAATGTGATGGATATTAGCGACGTACATTTTTCCAATCTTAAAGGGAAGCAGGGCCTAGAAAATTTGATCCTGGAATGGGCAGACGACCTCAATGGTTGCAGGAATCCAAGTGATGAAGTGCAGATTCTGAATGCATTAATGCCCCCCGAAAATCTATCAAGCCTTTCAATTGTAAATTTTGGTGGAACTGAATTCCCATCTTGGTTAGGAGACCCCACATTCAAGAAGATGGTAAAGCTAGACCTCCAGAACTGTAGGAACATCATGTTGCTGCCAACACTGGGACAATTACCTTCACTTGAAAAGCTGAGCATCGCAGGCATGGATGGAGTGAAAGAAGTCGGTGTTGAGTTACATGGGGATGGGCTATGTTTTGCCAGTCTCAAGTCTCTAAGCATTAAGGACATGAAGGAGTGGGAGAAATGGTCTTTCTGTGACAATCTGAATTTGGAGGCTTCTTTGAGATTCCCAAAACTACGTGATCTTGAAGTAATTTATTGTCAGAATCTTGTTGGGAAACTGCCCAGCCGTCTTCCATCTCTTTAAAAGCTATACCTTTGCGCGTGTCAAGAGGCTCTTCTCAGAAGTGCATCTGATCTCACCTCTCTTACTGCCTTACACATCTATAATATTTCAGGGCTTGCATGTTTAGATGAAGCGCATTTAGAGGACTTGGTAGCACTCCAATATTTGAGGATTGGACTTTGTGTGGTATTGAAATACTTGTGGAAGGATGGAACCAATATAAACAAACTTGCTTCTTTAAAAGATTTACATATCTCAACTTGCAGGGAAATGGTGTCATTAGTAGAGGGGTAAGAAGGGCATTTGCCATGCAATCTTCAAGTTTTAAGCATTCAAGATTGTGATAATTTGAAGACGTTGGCAAATGGGCTGCATCGGCTTAGTTGTCTAAAATACCTGAAGATCGCCAGTTGTAATAAACTATTGTCATTCGCAGCCAACGGTGTTCCATGCAGTCTCATGTCTCTTGATATCAGTGACTGCAATTCTTTGGAGTTTCCAAACCAACAGTTGTCTGAGCTTGAAGTTTTGAATATCAGAGATTGTAAACATCTCTGGTCTTCTCAAAATGTGGAATTTCCTGATTTGCTTAAGACCCTTGGCATTGAGCATTGGCCGACACGGTTATTTCAGTCTCTGTGCACAAAATTGGCTACTTCAAATGGCTTCTCTTGTCTCACCAAACTGAAAATTAGAAACTCTCCTGAATTAGAGTGGTTCCCAGATACAACATTGCCTAACTACACTCTTGCCCCCTTGTCTATTATGGAGTGCCAGAACTAGATTTCACTGCCCAATTGGATCCAAAATCTCACCCGTCTTGAATCCTTATCAATTGAGGACTGCAAGAATTTGAGATCACTGCCCAATGGGATGCATAAACTAACCTCTCTTCACTCTTTAAATATAAGGTACTGTGACGCTGTGGAGTCCTTTCCAGAAGGTGGCCTGCCACCAAAGCTGACGAAATTTGATATAGGTTATTGCAAGAATATGAAACAGCCAATGTCAGAGTGGGGACTTTACAGGCTCACCTCTCTTTCCTATTTCGCAATCGACGGCACAATTCAATATGTAGAGACGTTGGAGTCATTTCCAGATGACGATGGCCTACTTCTTCCCACTTCTCTCACCTCTCTCTTCATGGCCCACTTTCACCATCTAAAATCCATTTCAAGAGGCTTCTTAAACCTCACTTCTCTACAAAGTTTAAGTTTTTGGTGTTGCTCAAATCTCCGATCCTTCCCAGAGGAAGGCTTGCCTCCCACAATTACAAGCCTAAGCATCGTTGACTGTCCTTTCCTGAAAGAGTGGTGCAGGGATAATTGGTCCCTCATTTCCTACATCCCATCAGTTAAAATAGATTACAAGGTATCATTGCTTTTACTCTTTGAGCTAGTGCTTTTTTGTTTTTCTGAGAAACAAGTGAAATTCATTTTTCAACTACTCTACTTATAGAAGCTTGATATTTCAGGAATGGTCACTTGTATAATATTTCCAAAAGCCAAGAGACATTTCATTAGGTTTGAAGATGTGGGCATGTTCTCCAACCTGATTGTTTCTTTAATTTGATTAGTGCTAAAATCTGCGGCATTTTAAAGAATGACTATTGGTGCTTGATAAAATGGTGGCATTTAGAAGAAAGGAGACCATATTTCATAGCACATGCGTTTGATAAAATTGTTGCCGCTAATGAATCTATTGTTAAGTTTTCTAAATTTTTTACGTTCTTCTCTGCTATGTGAACTTCATCAACTGCGGACACCTGAATTTGATAAATTTTGAATGCTGCTTCTATGCAATGTTAGATTCTAATTTGCTTCAATCTTTATCCAGTCTGCTTATGGATAGTTCATTTTCACTGGTTAACTTATGTATAAGTGATGTATTGGCATCGTAACAAATAAAAATTTTGTGAAGATTCATGTTAATGTTGACTGATGGGTGCTTGAAGTTGTAGCAATTTTTTAATAAAGTGCATTATTAGATTAATTGTTAGCTTAATATCTATTAACAAGGCATATAAGAAAATTTGAGACCAAAAATTTTGTAGCAAAAATCTATCAGACTGTCTAGATTATGAAGTAAATGAAAAAAATGGCAAAATGGTGAGTTTCCAAGGCTTAGGGTGTTCAAGAACAAAAGTTTAAGCGAGGCTCCAAAAACAGTTTTATTATCAGTCAGAATGTTGACATCTGATGCATTCCTCTGTTGTAATGTTAGGGTGTTGGGTCATGCATTCCATCTCGGTTGTTGATACTGTTACTGAATTTTAAATTCCTTCAATTGTTTTAGGCACACGGTAAGGGGATGTGATTCTCTTGTGAGTGGAATGGATACTCTTACACTATGTTTGGAATTGAGGAAACTGGGGGAGAATTGAAAATGGGTGAGGAAAATGAGGGAGGAAAATTACATTTACTTTCCTTCCTCTGTATATTATTTTCCTTCAATCCAAACACATGAGAGGAAAATATAGAAAGGAAAATAACATTATTTTCTTTCATATTTTCCTCCCTATTTTCTTTCCTCCCTTTCCAAACATAGTGTTGTGGTTGGTTCTTTTGCAGGAACCGTGTACCTCCAAATAGTGGATTTGGAGTAGAGTTGGCCTTCTCTGATGTAGCGGAAGGTAGGTAATTGCAAAAATCGTTGATTCAAAGGAATACCGATTTGCAATCTTCAAAACCCTATTGATTCTATCGAATTCTAGGGGATTTGGAATAAACAAACTCTATAATTTTTATTAGAAATCAAAAGCCGTCCAAACAAGGTGAAAAATAAGCTTATATACCTAAAATAAACCCTAAATAAACTCCTAATAAAAAGAGGAAAAATTACTAAAATAG
>CATIWM010566727.1:0-20334 GCA_949671775.1 Mallotus repandus
ATTTTATAAGTCTTACTAAATTAAATTTAATAAGCAAATAATTAAAATAAAAGAGTGTTGTATTTCCATATAAATAAAAAAAATACTCTTACTATTTTTAAAAACTTATTAAATTAAAGTTCATTAAGTAAATAATTAAAATTTAATCAATTAAATTTTATTTATTTATTTTGTATCTTTAATCATATTTTAAAAAATAGAACATATAATTTGTTTGATAGTAATATTTCTGTTATATAAGAAAAGTTGTGTAATTATTATTTTTAGATATTTTTATACAATTTAATAAAAAAGAGTTAATATTAAATTAATTAATTTTTATCATTTAATTATAAGATGAAAATAAAAAATGACTTTTTGGATCCTTTGCACATTCCCTCGGCTGGAAAGATTTGACTTGCTTGAGACTGGTCGGGTACATACATTAACAGAAAAAGCTGCTATCCCTGAGTAAATAAATGTATTAATATTAAAAATATTGAAGATAGTGTCACCATTACTATTCAAATAAAAAATTTTACTAAAATTGTAGTAAATTATATATTTCATGAGGTTGTAATATTTAAATTATTATACAAAAAATATAATTTTTATTATTTTTAAATTTTTTTAATTAAGAATATAACTAATGACTCATTTGATTAATTATTATCATAGTATTATTTTTATATAAAATGATTTTTTAGAGTTAATAAAAATATTAATTATGAAAATATTGAAGAAATATCATGTAATTATTTAAATAAAGATTTATCAAAATTGCGATGAATTATAATTAAAATGTCATAATTAATTTTATTATTAAAATTTATATAAATAAATAATATTTTTATTATTTAAAAAAAGGTTTATTAATAGTGTAGAAGTATATATTTAATAAATTATTTATTATTATGAGTCTAAAAAAATTTATTTTCACGTGCGAAGTACGTGATTATATACTAGTATATATATATGTATATACTAATTTATAGGTTAACTTAATTTAACTTATTTTCTTTCAATAAATTTTTAAAACATGTTATATTGATATGGTATATACGTAAATAAATTTTAAAATATTTGTTATACAAATTAAATTTTAATTAATAATAAAAGTAAATACTTATTTCTTTTTCGAGTCATATAATTTTGATAAGATATGAATTATTTAATATAATTAAAAATATATTTTAATTTTATTGATTATATTTTTAATGTAAATAAAACATTCATTAAATTTATAATTTTGTAATTAATTAAATATTTTTATCAACTAATATATTTTGTAATGAAAATAAGAAAAAAAAAAGTACGTTTCTGAGAGTTGAACAGTTTGGGGAGTGAGCTCATGTGGAAATGAGCCCACTTTGTTTAGAAATTAATAATAATAGTTCCATTTAATTAATTATTAATAACTTTTAAATTTTTTTGGGTGAAGAAGATAAGTGGGACCCGCACTCAAAATGTCGGTTCGCCTGCCAACATGGCACGCCTTATTCCCTTGCCACTTCCGCACAGCTTCCTAAGCTTACACTTAATGACGCGTGCAGCTCTCATTGGTAAATTTTAATTTTACGGTAGATGTAGAAGCACCATATAATAATAATAGTAGTAACACTCTGTTTCATGTTCCATTCTACTTGTCTTATTTTAATTGTTTTCTTATCGTACATCCCAACCTTCAAACATCACATTTTTGTTCTTTTTTTTTTCATAGTATACATTTGTGGACCATTATATTGGTCGACAAAAAAACTGTATATATATTAGATAAAAAATTGAAGTTTAATTAGATTTAATTGAACCCCTTTAAGTCATACACTATAATTTTAATTACCTTTTTTATTTTAATAAAATATATTTTTTTATATAAATATATTTAGGGTCTAATAAAAAAAAATAAAAATATAATTTACAAGATGAGAGATGGACAATTTGAAAATAGATATTTAAAAATATAAATAAAAATATAATTTATAAATATTTATTAGATATTGTATATATTTTTTCAACTCTATACGGTTCACCTTCCATCTTATAAATTATATTTTTATTTTTATTTTAAATATATATTTTCAAATTTTCCATCTCCCATCTCACAAATTATATTTTTATTTTTTCATCAGAGTCCACTAAATTCTAATTAATCCAGTTCGATTTAGACATGACAATAAGAACAATAAAAATTTTCTAATAATTAATTTAACATGACTGAATACATTATGACTTGAATAAAACATAAATTTCGTTTACATCTTGAAAAAATAACAAAAAATTTCATAATCAAAGGTAATTTTTTATAGTACAAATATTTGTATTTATACAAATAGAATTAGAATAATTAAATTATTACTAATTTAATTATAAATATTGATACATTTTACAGATATTCGTACAAAAAAATAATTAATAATTATAACAAAATAAAAATAAATCCAACAATTCTAATTATATTTATATAGATATAAATATCTGTAACAAAGTAAAGGCCATTAATAGATAAAGTTTCGTCAAATTTTGTTGTATCGATATTAAAACAAAAAAAATTAAGGACTAAATAGTGTGTGAAATTAATAAATAAAAATAAATAATAATTCTTAAATACTAATAATTTTTGGTGAGAAATTTAAAAAATAAAAGAAGTTTTTTTTTTTTCAATTAGTATTTTGAGTAAGTGGTTAAAATTTTGTACAACATCTCAACGTTACCCTCCTTTAATATATTAAGAAAAATCCCAAAGGTAGAGTTGGCTCTACAGAGAAAAAAAAAATATATATATATATATATATATTTAGGGTTTTTTAAAAAAAGATTTGCGATGTTAATTTTATTTGAAAATATATAAAAGTGAGCACAAAAGAATAGGGGTTGTTTAGTTTAGAAAAATATTTTTTATTTTTCTTTTTCAGTTTTCTTTTTCTTTTTCTTGTTTTCCAATTTTTTATTTTCCAAAATAAAAAACAGAAGAATAGAAAATAAATTGTTTCTTATTTTTTATTTCACCATTTTTTCATATTCTAATAATTTTTTGATAAAAATTATTATAATTTTTTTTAAATATAATAATAATTATTGTGACACATATAATATTGTTTAATCTAAAATTTATTTATTTTATAAGAAAATTTAAATCATGCATATTTAATTAATTTCAATTTAAAGTCATGAGACTGTAATGGTGGTGGCGGTTGTGGAGGCAAAGGTGGAGGTGGAGGCGGTGGTGGTGTTGGTGGTGGTGGTGGAGGTGAAGGTAGAGGTGGTGGTGGTGGATGGTGAAGGTTGGTAGTGGTGGAGGTGGAAGTGGTGGTGGAGGTGGAGGTGGAGGTGGTGGTAGTGGTGGTGGTGGTGGAGGCGGCGGCGGTGGTGGTGGAGGCGGCGGTGGTGGTGGTGGAGGCGGCGGTAGTGGTGGAGGCGATAGTGGTGGTGGTGGAGGAGGTAGTGGTGGTGGAGGTGGTGGTGAAGTCTGCGACGGTGGTAGTGGTGGAGGAGGAGGTGGGTGGTTGAGGTGGAGATGGAGGTCATGGTGGTGATGGTGGTAGAGATGAAGGTGGTGGTTGTGGTGGAGGTGGAGGTGGTGGTGGTGGTGGTGGTGGAGGTAGGAGTGAGCCAAAATTATAGGTCAGCTCGGTAACAGATATTAGGTAAGTGGCGGTTCGGTTCAGTATATAACAGAAGACCAGTTATAGATTCTCAGCTCTGTTCGTGTTTAAAATTAACGGAACCGCGCTGAAAATCGAAGTTTAGTTACATCAGGCATAAAACAACGTCGTTTATACCTTACCTTAACCCTAAAAAATATAAATACATTTTATTTCCCTCACTTACTCATTTTTTTCACCCCTCTGTCTCTCTCCGTCTCTCAAACTTTCTAATCCTCTTGTCTCTTCTAATCCTAGACTCTCTGTAACCCTAACCCAGAAAACTCATCGACATTTATTTTTGTTCTCCGGTCTAGCTTTTACCTCTTCCCTTTCTCTAGAATGAACCTCTTCGCTATCTGTGTTATCTTTCACGATCAGTCATCTCTATAACTTTTATCTTTATCTTTGAGATGATTACTCTATAATCAATATGTCTCATTGTTTTCTTGCAATCTCTCTGGCTCGGTATTTGTTCTCTTCAAAAAAATAAATCAGATTTGCATTGTTGTTATTTTTTTTACTGTCAATGTTCAAAACCAAACATTGACAGTGATAAAATCGACATGCAATGACCTTTTGTAGGCAGATCTACTAGATATGGTAATGCTTTAAACCGATCTAAAAGTTTTTATAATTTTGGGTTATTTTTTGGACTTATTTTATTAGATTTAAAGGTGTTTGTTCGTTTATTTGTTGCATGTTATACATATACAGATGAATCTTTTGGTTGGATCTCCAAAGAATTTTGTCGATCTCTTTGATCGATCTTAATGGTGGAAGCCCCAAACTTGTAGATCTGACCATCAGTTGATCTTATACGTGGAAGTTGCTTAAGTTGAACAATAATCGAGTTAGAGAAAATATAAACACTCATCATTATAAAGGTAAAATTATTTCTCAGTTGTCTAAGTCTAAGTGTTTAAATAACCTGTTGAAATTTTTTGTTATTTTGATTTTTTGAAAATTAATTTATTAATGTTTACTTTCAATGTAGTTATTTTTTAAATTTTATTAATTTGATTTTTTTAAAATATAATTTGTACCATCTGTGTAAATAATTTTATTTAAAATTTAGTACAAAATTTCTTTAATTGAAATTATAATTTTTACTTTTTGTTCGATTATTGTATTGAAATAATTGTTGGTAAAACTTAATTTTTTAATAATTTTATTTTGTTGCTTTTTTTTGAAAATTAATTCTGTGTAAATAATTTTATTTAAAATTTAGTAAAAAATTTCTTTAATTAAAATTCTAATTTATGCTTTCTGTTTGATTATTTTTTTGAAATAATTGCTTGTAAAAATCATTTTTATTGAATCATTTGAGTGCTTGCTTTCAGTGAAGTCCAAAATTACTGCTTCCTTTTATTGAATCATTATATGATTATTTGTTGTTCTCTTATTTGGATCTGCATTATTTCATGTTCTTATGTTTTGATTGCATGTATATTATGAAAATGGAAACTGAAGTAGGAGCTGCCAGTGGCAGTGAACCTGCTACTGGTGGTGCTTAGACTCTTGCAGAGGTGGAAGCCCCTAAGCAACCAGATGTTGCTAAAAAAGAAAAAAAGAGAAAGGACATGGACAACAAAAGCAAGGTGTAGGAGCACTTCGATAAAATCATTGAGAAATGGAAGTTGGTAAAAGTTAGATGTGTTTATTATGCTAAAATCATAAATGCAGACCCTAAAATTAATGGTACATCATCTTGTAGAAATCATATCCTTGCATGTAGGAAAAACCCTAACCCTAAGTGTAGTAGACAGAGTCTTTTAACTCTTCAACCTGATGTGCATAGTTCTAACAGTATAGGTGTAATAGGGACTTGGACTTTCAATCATGAAGCTATTAGGATTGCATTGTCCCACATGATTATTATTGATGAGCTCCCATTTAAATTTGTTGAGGGAGAGGGATTTAAAAATTTCTTGTCTGTTGCATATCCTAGGTTCAAGATACCTAGTAGATGGACAGTCAGTCGAGACTATTATAATGCATATGTGGAAGCAAAGCTTAAATTGAAAAATGTTTTCATGCATAATTGCCAAAGTCAAAGAGTCAGCCTCACAATTGGCTCTTGGACTTCAATTCAACGCATAAACTACATGTGCATAACTACTCATTACATTGATTCAGAGTGGAAGTTGAACAAAAAAATTATTTCATTTGTCCCTGTTACATCGCATAGGGGTGAGTATATTGCAAAAAGTTTAGAAAATTGTCTTCTAGATTGGGTGTCAAGAATATTTTCACAATGACAATAGATAATGCATCTTCAAATGACACTGCACCTGGTTTTTTAAGAAAAGTTTAATGTCTTGGGGCATATATGCTGTCAAAATAAAATATGTCCATATGAGATGCATTGCACACATCCTTAATTTAGTTGTCACTGAGGGGTTGAAAGAGCTGGCAATTCTGTTAAAAGGGTTAGAGAAACTGTGAGATATATTAAGAATTCACCTGCTAGGTTGCACAAATTTAAGGAAGTAGCTGACTTAATTGGTTGTGAATCAAAATGCTCATTGTCTCTAGATGTGCCCACTAGGTGGAATTCAACCTATGACATGTTAAAAACTGCTTGCTTATTTGGCAAAGTCTTTGAAAAATATGAGGAATGAAAGCATGCATTTAGAGCTGACTTAGGGATGATGTACCAGATTTTATGGACTGGTTGCATGTCAAGCAACTTATTGATTTTTTGCAAAAATTTTATGAGATGACACTGAGAATCTCCAGTTTTCAATATGTTACTGCAAACTCTTTTTTTCATGAAATTTTTTATCTTTTTAGTATTTTACATGAGTGGCAAAGTTCTCCTGATGCTAGTAAAAAATCAATGGCCTTTTCCATGAAAGACAAATTTGACAAGTACTGGGGGATCCTCAAAAGATGAATTTGTTGATTTTCATTGCAAATGTGCTTGATCCTTAATACAAGCTGGAATTCTTAGAGTATTCACTGAATCATATTTATGGGGATTCTGTGGGTGAAAGCCTTTACTCTAATGTTAAAGCTGCCTTGTCTGAATTATTTGATGATTATTCTACTTCTTGTAAGCCTTTTACTCAATCTTCATCACTATCTGGACAGTCAATTGATGCCTGTGGAACTACTTTTGTTGAATCTGGGAATTCATCTTCCTTGCTAAAAGCTAGATTTAAGATGCATAAGATGACACTTGGAATTGGTGGGAGCAAGAAAACTGAGTTGGATATCTATCTTTCTGAGTTTATCATTGAGGAGGATGGCTCATTTGACATTCTTAGATAGTGGAAGCTCAATTTTGAGAGATTTCCTATTCTATCTACTTTAGCACGAGATGTGTTAGTTGTGCCAATATCCACAGTTGCATCTGAATCTGCTTTAAGCACATGAGGGAGGGTGCTTGACTGCTTTAGATCTTCTTTGACACCCAAAGTAGTAGAGGCTTTAATATGTTCTCAAGACTGGATGAGAATGTCAAAAACTCCAGTCTCAATTGAAGAGTCTTTAGAGGAAATTGAGAAGTTTGAGAAAGGTAATTTACAGCAAATTATTTTGAATTATTTCGCGTATTTTATTTCCTTAATTCTGCTTCTATATGAGCTTTCTTCTTTAAATGCAAACTCTTATTTTGTGTTTTGTGATTCTCAGAGTTACCTCTAGTTGGCATGGCTCCATCAATGGGATAATCAAGTGCCAATTAATTGCAGAAATTTTAGTAAAATTTAATTAACATTTATTTGGACTTTAACTGTTGTCTACAACTGATTAATTGCTTTGCTTGTGACATATTCTATATGTTATTTGCAACTGATTAATTGCTCTGCCTGTGATATATTCTGTGTGCTATGTGCATGATCACTGAAGTGGCTCGACCTTAAGTTGCCAGTGTTATTGTTTGATGAGTTTAAACTTGTTGAATTGCAACACTGAAGTGGCTGACCCTAAGTTGCCAGTGTTGTTGCATGAGTTTAACCTTATTGAACAGCTTCACTGAGGTGGCTGAGGCTCAGTTGCCAGTGTTCATTGACTTGGGGCTATGATGATGATTCCACCTAGAAGCTGAGAAGTAAACGTGCTTGCTTTAATTTCTTGGTAGCATTTATTTTGTTGCCAGAATTACATGGCTGCATTTTTACAATGAATTATACCACAACCTATCTGAGCTCACTTTGCATTTCATTTCTGTCTCATACAGTCATAGCTCAGGTCACTTTGCATTTCATTTCTTTCATTCTTGCTTCTGCTTCTGTGTTTTGCTTGGTTGATTTCTGTTATTATTGCTGCCTTGATGGGCCATGATGAAGCTTCCACCACAGTTTTTTTGCAGATTGTTTCAATGTGTTTGCTGTTTTTTCTTAGGTGCATCTCTTTTTTTGCCAAAAATTCTAGCACCATTTGAACTTTACCTGAAAACTTTTGACAGCTGAGCCCTTTTCCTTGTGAAATTAATTTGTCTTTCAGTTGTTCTGCTTTGGATAATTTTGTGTTGTTGATTTATGGTAAAATGCAGGAATTGGAAGCATTTGGGTGAACGAACTTTTTGGTTTGCAATCATATATATTTTTTGCTTGATATGCAGTCCCTTTGCATATAATTTTGGTGGAAGCATTATATTTTGACTTCAAAATATTTGTTGAAGTCACGTGTGGAAGCATTTTTGTATCTAATTTAACTTTTATATACAAAGTTAGATAGAAAATAGCCTCATGTAATTAAATTATGTTAGATCATTAATGGACTTTACATATTTTGTAATTATTTAATTAGGTTACACAATTTGCATTGGGCCTATTTTTTATAATTATGTAACAAATATTGGATTTTGCCCAAATTAGTAAAAAATTATATATTTTTCTTTGTTTTTCATTATTTTCTGTCCAACCCCATATTTGGGCCCAACCGAACTCAAATTGAGCGACCGAACCGTTACAACCGAACAATTCGATTCACCAAACCATTCTTTCTTTTCCTTCATTTCAGCTTGGTTCGGCACCTCAACTGCCTTCAAAAAAATTGATTATTTTTTAACCCTCCAGTACCAAACCAGACCGAACCGAGCCATACTCACCCTTAGGTGGAGGTGGAGGTGGAGGGTGGTGGTGGTGAAGGTGGAGGGTGGTGGTGGTGATAGTGGAGGTTGTAGGGTGAAAATGTTGTAGTAAATGTTAAAATATTAATTGAAAAATTTAGAAAATATTTTTTATTTTTTTAAAATTTTTTATAATTTAAAAAATTCTAAAAATAAATTTTTTATTTTTATTTTTTAAAGTTAAAAAAATATTATTACTAAATAATAATTTCTATTTTTTAATTTTAAAATTTTTTTTTTAAAAAATTTTATTTTCCAAAACTAAGGGGCATATAATATCTCCACAAAAAATCAATGGTAAATATCACATGCTACAATCTTGAGGGACAACACATATGTTGGAGGGTGGAATAATGTTTCTTCTCCATTCAACCGCTTCTGCCCACCATCAATGGACCCATTTCAACACAATTAGGCAGATTATGCAAAATTACAACATTTGTTAATTTCGAGTGGTAAAAAATTATTAAAATTTTATCGATTCAATCATAAATTGCTGCTGAAGTAAATTTTTTCTCATTTATCTTTAAAAAAGGAAAAAAAAAATTTAATTTAAATTTTATTATGAAAATAGTTACTAAGTTATATTTATTGTAAAATTTATCCAATTTAAATTTTAAAATAATTAAAATTCATAGAAATTACTTTTAACTACCCTATTTCAAATTATTTCTATAAAAATTTTGTTAAAATTTAAACAAATTAAATATAAATTTATTTAAAGCTATATATTCTGTTTAATTTAATAAAATTAAATAAATAAAATATTAGTCCTGTCTTCTTAACCTAGTGGCCAAATATCTCGGAGAACATAGATTCCACCCAGAATCAATCCTCATCCTCCGTCCCTTTCTATTTGGTAAAGAAAATAAAATAAATGTGTCCGAAATTGAAAGTATAAAAATGCTCCCTTTTTTCTCTCCTACTTAAAAGTATGGATTATACATAATTAAACTTTACATCAGAATGCAGTTTACCGTTAATTGTCATTATCTACTTTTAAAAGTAAAACCCACATGCCATGCAATGAATTTAATTAGTCAATTAATTAATTTACATTCTAAAAAATATTATAAACTTTGTGGGGTAAGTTTCAATCATTTAGCATGCACCAAAAAAATTTAAAGATATTTTAAAAGTTAATTGTTTTTATTATCCACAAATCTTGTTTAAAGATTGATTTGCAACATGATAGTAACCTGAGGATAGCATATATTAATTAATTAAATTAATTTTGTTATAAGAGAAAAATAAATAAATAATTGACTAGATACAGAACTTCAGTTATGCCACAAAGATTCCATTCAAGCAAAATGTCGGGACTTGCAACTCTATTTTTTAAATGTTTATTTATCTTGAGCTTAATAGTTAATACAAACAATGGTTTTGTCTTTCGAGTTTATTAGTTTGGATTTAAGCTCCCACATCAAGGGATAACTTTCTGGTGGTCATTTTTATTTTTTTAACTTAAGACACAAAATTTACCACCTCGTAGCCTAATTAAAAATTAAATTTATAATTATCTAGCATTAAATTTTTTTCCCATTTTAGTATTTAATCTTCAGAAAGTTATTTTTTATGTAACTCAATATTTTTATATCAATTTTAATTTATTTTTATTGTAATGTTTTTTTAATTTATCAAATTTTATTTTTTATTTAATTATAAAAATCATATAATTATATATTAAATGATGCAAAAAATTAATATAAAGATAATAAAATAGAAAAAATTACAATCACCCCTGAGATTTGGTCAAACCCACTAATCTATCCTTATATTTTCAAAAGTTAACTAATAACTCCATCACATTTGATTTTATTAACTATTTTCTGGTTTTGCTAACTAGAAATTCATAAAATTTGATATTTTTACTGTAAATTTGAGGGGATATTTAGTTATTGAAAGAGAAAAAATAGTTAATAAAATTAAATTAGAGAAAACATTTAGTTGACTTTTAAAAATGTAGGAATATAGTACTGAATTTGAACAAATTTTAGAAGATGATTGTAATTTTCCCACTACATAGTAAATAAAACATTTGTGGAGTGAAAATTGAAATGAAATAAATAATGGATAGAGCTAAGATGGATGAGCATATTTTATACATGATTCATTAAGTGAAAAAAATTAATTATATTTTCAAAATTTATAATAGGACAAAAATTTTCATCTATGCTAATGGAGTAGGATACAATTTTTGACAATAAGAATAAAAAAAATTACTAAAAATAAATTGAAAACAATTATATGTCTGTCCATGCCTCAATGAGGTATAAATCGATTGGTTTGGATTAAAGTATAAATTCAAATGAGATTCATTTTTATATCATTTCACATTCAAATAAAATTCACTAGTATAATAATTTATTTCTATTGATAATAAAATATATATCTCTTTTGCTAATATTAATAATTAATAATTGTGACTTTTTAAAATGTATAGATTGATACTTCAGTTTGAAACCGTTTTTCATAATTTTGTTCATATTTTTCATATTCTCGTATTTGTATATATGCTCTCTGGGTGACTACTGTAGAGGTACTGATACTAACAGGTCACAGCACTGTTGGAAAAAAAAATAATTAAAGGTGGGGTGCTGTATTTGCAGGAAACGGCGGCGTACGCAGTAAAGTATTAGGGTTCAGTAAGTATTACCTAGGACTTCTCTTCTCTGCCCTTTAAGGTACTAATAATATTTGGGTTACAGGTAGAGAGAGAGAGGTACATATACATGTACATGTAATGTAAGTACTTGAGTGGGTCCCTTTTCTTACCACTACTTGTAGTTGTCTTCATTCATCAATACACAAGTTTTTCCATTTGTACCACCAAATTTGGCACCCTATCATAGAGCTCCTTTTATTTTTATTTTCTTATAGATATTTTATCAAATTGTTCCAAAATTTCGGAAAATTATATCAGCAACTGTACAACTAATTTTTTTTTTTATTAAAAAAGTCCTTTATATAAAAATTTTCAAAAATATATATATTTTTTATATTCATATGAAATCAACCTCCAATTTATAATAATTAATTTTGATATATCAAATATAAAATGAGGACATTCTAAGATATAAAGTTTGAATTTCACCATTATCAATTTAAAAGGAAAAGACTGTTCTCTATTATACATTTCATCGATGTTTAGGTCATATAACCTTCCTATTAAAAAAATAAAATAAATCAAAACTTTAAACTGTTACTTTTTTTTAATAACTCACTTCAGGCACATGATAAATCTCATTAAACATTAATAATTAAAAAAAATTTAATTTCAAAATTTTTCAATTTTTTACATTAAATACAATATAAAAATAATTTAAATAGGTTTTTTTTTTTTCAAATTATATATGTAAAATGCACACGGGCTGGAGACAGAAAATATTTCTTCATAAAATTATGATAATTTTATAAAATTAAATAAATTAAACCTAACTACCCTTACTATTTTCTATCATCTAATTAGTCCAATTAATTTTTTCTTATTTTAGACACAAATACCCAAATAATGAATGTATGGGCGTTTACACTACAAAATTTCAACTGGAATTAAACATGTTTTAGCATTTATTGTTCACCCATTGAGTTCATATTACATCTACAGTCATGACCACACTAACATTTATTGTTGACCGGTCGAGTTCATACCAAATTTTTATAACGTCGTATTAAAAATTTTATGTATTAAATTTTCTTGACATCATCTTCAAATTTTTTGTGATTTATAAACATGAATTGATCTAATCACATATATTAATTAATATACTGAATACTAAATTATATATACTCAATTTGTTTAAGTTTTTAGTTAATATTTATTATTTACTTAATAGTTTTAATAGTAAATTAAAAACTAATTGTAAAAATTAAGTGATTTTAGTTTTTAAAAATTTTATTTGATATACTATATTTTAAAAGTTATAATTTTTAATAAAAATAATAAATTATCTATATAAAATAAATAAAAGTTAAGGATACACATTTACTGACTAGAACAAATAGTACCATATGGCAATTTTACTCCTAACTATTTTCTTAAATTTTTTATTTCATTTTATTTTCACTTTATAAAATATTAATGAGAATTAATTTTTTATATTTTATGATTACTCATATTTCTAATTATATTTATATTTTTAAATTTTTACAATTTACAATTTTAATTTTTATTTCACAACATATTAATATTTTTATATATAATACATAAAAGTTAAGGATACAAATTTTACCACGTAAGAAATTTTTTATAATATGCAAGGTTTTATCCCTAACTACGTTTTCTAATTTTACATTGTATTTTATTTTTAAAAAAAATAAAAAATATAAATCACAAAATAATTTTTTTTAGTATTTATGTTACAAAGTTATAAATTTAATGAAAAATTATATCAGATATTATGCACAACGTGCAAACCAAAATTAGTTTCTTTTCCAAAATAATTATCCTTAATGATTAATTTGGATGAAATGAAATAAATTATAAAAAATTCAAGAATTTTTTTTAATAATTATCTTTGATGGTTAATTTGGAAACAAATAACTTTTAATTTTCAATATTTAATTTTCATACATAACACTCAAATTTAAAAATTTATTTAAAAAAATTTACTCCTGAGCCAACAAATATTAATAACTACAATGGTAATAATTATTGTGAAAGAGTATGCCATAACAATAACATCACATTTTATGAAAATATATTTTTCCCCTCTTATAATCATGAAACACCAAATAAAAAAATCATATGAAAAAAATAACAAAATAATTTTTTTTTTTTTTCAGCTACATGTTGCCTAACTAAAATTTATTTAACCATATTATAACTATACGTAACACATAAAAGTTTAATAAAAAAGAATTTATATCAAAATTTTTATCAATTAAATAAAAATAACTCAAATTATATACCATGCATTGATGGACAGCCCCGTTAAAATCATTTTGCATTTAAAATAATAATAAATGAAGAGAAGAGGATGCAGTGCATTTGAATTGAGCTGAATACATACTGTCAAAAATCCAACTCGTCTTTTTCCTGCACATTATTCGGAAACAAAGAAAGCAAGAAAGGACCTTATCTTTGGGGCTGCAACTTGACATTAACACAAAAAGAAAAGCAACGCAAAGCAAAGCTAAGCTGAGCAACACCAACACTACCAGCCAACAGAAAATCTTCTGAGCAACCCAATTTTTTTTCCTTTTTCCTCATTTCCAATCAGTTTTATACAGAACCAACAATCAATCAATCAAAGAAAGAAAAAAAAAACCCAAATTAACATGGTGCTTTCTGCACCAGAGAGAGCAAGCAGTAGCAATATCAACCGCAGTAGCAGCAGCTGACCGACTACCTAGCACTTCCATAATGGTCTAAAAAAGCAAGAGGAAAAAAAAAACAGTTGGTCTATCATGGCGGTTGCTCTGGTGCTATATATTTATAAATTCTCAAAACTGCTAGAATCCTGTTCTAAATTTTCGAACCTTCTTATCATCTAAAGGCTATAGTATATTATATTCTTCGGTGGTGTATCGGTGCTGTTATTCTTCTAGCTAAGGAAGAAGGAGAAAAAAAATGAATCATTATGTTCCTGATTTCGAAATGGACGAAGACTGTGCTCTTCCCACTTCATCTCGCTCTAAAAAATCAATCGCGTAATTAAATTAAATTTTTATATACTTTATGTTTAATATTTTTATTTGTTCATGATATGAACTTTTTGAAAAAATTTTGAAAATAGGTCTGCCACTGATGAGGGAATCGTGGAGCTTTTATGGCAAAACGGTCAGGTTGTTATGCAGAGCCAAACACAAATGTCATTAAAGAAACAGCCGCAACACAAATTCGATGACGCGGTGATTCCTATCGAACAGCTGAACCCTAGAGAGATCCGTTGTCAAGAACAGCAGCAGCATAATCATAATCATAATCTTTTCATGCAAGAAGATGAGATGGCTTCTTGGCTCCATTATCCACTTAACTACGCTAATTTTGATCAAGATTTTTGTGCCGATCTCCTTTATCCTTCCTCCTCCCCCGCCGCTTGCGTCACTTCAACCTCCGGTGCTACTACAACAAACACCAGCGCCGCTCCCGTCCGTTCTCACCAGACGCCGCCGCCGCCTCTTTCTGCTGCTGCTGCTATGGCTTCCAGACCTCCGATTCCACCGACGAGAAGAGCCGAGGTCGTGCAGAATTTCGCTTACTTCTCACGGCACAGAACGAGAGGTGGTGGCGGTAACGTGGAGGAATCAGGACCGTGTCATTTAAAACAAGTGGTAAGAGAATCAACGGTGGTTGACTCAAGCGAAACACCAGCTGCAGCGATGGGTTCGGAGTCCAGAACATCGGAGGCGGCGTTCAGGAGAGGTTCTTCTTCTGGCGGTGATAACGGCGGCGGCGGCGGAGGATTTGCAGTAGCTGGTACGTCATCTAGAATTAATAACAGTAACAATAACAATAACAATAGAGAGATGACGATGGTGACGACGACATGTGAGATGACAGTGACGTCATCTCCCGGTGGCTCTAGTACAAGTGCTGAACCGGTGCCGCAGCAGAAACCGACGGCGGCGGAGGATAGGAAGCGGAAAGGAAGAGAAGAAGAAACGGAATATTATCCCAGCGAGGTGAGATTTTTGGAATTAATTACCGTAGTTAAGTAGAGATTAGTGTGTTATTATATTAACTACCATTTTTGGCAAGATTGTGTTTTCATCAATGTTCTTGGCTATCGTGCGCAGTGATGTGACGTTGGTAGCGTGAGCACCATTTTCATGTAGGGATTTATTACTATTATTTTAACTACTAATTAATTAATTATTTAATATCGTAAGGAAATAAAAACTTTCGGCGCAATTTTTTTGCCCTTTTGGTGGTGTTTGCATGGAGTTATCGTCGCTATCAGCGTTGTGTCCGTACACGTGGTGGCGACGTTTGTGGTGGGAATAGCCAAAATCGAAGTGGATATCAGCACAGGA
The DNA here is from genome assembly GCA_949671775.1 of Mallotus repandus. NCBI lineage: Eukaryota > Viridiplantae > Streptophyta > Magnoliopsida > Malpighiales > Euphorbiaceae > Mallotus > Mallotus repandus. The sequence goes on from CATIWM010566727.1 coordinate 15,682, forward strand.
TCTAAATTCATTCGGTAAAAAATTTTAAATGAAAAAAAAAGGCCATTTTGGCCCCTGAACTTGTCATCCTGATTAATTTAACCCTTTTTGTTTTAAGCCAGCCGAACATGAGTGGGATTATCTAAACAATTTTAGCCGGTCATATGGTAGGATGGGTTAAATTGGACAATACCAAAGAATTATAAGTTTAATTATATTTTGAAAAGTAATATAATATTGTTGAGGGAAAAAAATAATTAAATTTTATAATTATTTCGTATTTTTTTTATATAAATTTTTTACAACCTTAATTTATAGCATATTAAGGTTCTGTTTCAATCCCATGAAGACTAATAATTTGTTTTTAGGTGGTCAAACCCTGATATTGTAAATGTTAACTAAGATATAATTGAAAGATGGTTATACCTTACCTATACACACTCATTATGTAAGTAAGGATATTCACCCAGTTGAAATTTTTTTTTTTGCCTTCTTCTCTTTTGCCACATTCGCACAGAACTTGTCATTTTTTAGGACAAGCTAGCTACCATGCAATAGCAAAAAGAAATTGCTAGCTCCTCTTTTGCCACATTAGCACAAAACTTGTCCTTTTTTTTTGGACAACATAGGTTTTTAAGTGTGCCTGTGCCAAGCAAACATTTAAGACGGTCATTCTAGCTGCAGGACTGTATTATGTTTAGTTTGTGCTTCAGTGATTCTAGAAGAAGTGTCAAACCCAGTTAAAAAATTACCTTATACAAAAAGACTGATTGATGCATAGAGATTTTGCATTGTGCTTTTTTATTGTCTAATATCATTTGCGAATTTTTAGGATATTGAATTTGAATCTGTTGATGCAAAGAAACAAACTCGTGGATCAACGTCTACAAAGAGATCCCGTGCTGCAGAAGTTCACAACCTTTCAGAAAGGGTTTGTATATATTTCCTAGAATATACCATTTTTCATGTAATAGTTGATTGTTTATGTGGGTGGTATCCTTAATGCTGTGGCATTATATCTTTTTCCAGAGACGGCGAGACCGAATTAATGAAAAAATGAGGGCTTTGCAAGAACTCATACCTCGATGCAACAAGGTTCTGCCCGCGCACAGATATATATATAAATTTTCCTCTTTTCTCCTATGCAGTCATGAATTTGCTAACCATTTTAGATTTGCAGTCGGACAAAGCTTCTATGTTGGATGAGGCTATTGAGTATCTGAAATCACTTCAGTTGCAAGTACAGGTAAATATTTCCTATATTATAACTTGATGTGGTTTCTTAGATTAAAAGAGTTCACAGAGTTGAAGATGTTCAATTCATTTGGAATGTGAAATCTGGATTAATAGTTTGAACTGAGCTCCAGATGATCTTACCCTGTTTTTTGTATTGTTCACAACACTAGCTGTTCACCTGTGTCCATTGCACACATGCATGCATGCATGTACATGTAATATTATCTTTCAGTGCCTAAGCTTTTTCATAAATTGCATACTTGACTTTTGTCTCGTCCTAATAAATGTGATTGATTGAGTGGCAGATACAATTTACATAGAACGATACTATTTCCCTGCAACTTTCGTTGCTATTAACGATAAAACTTGAGCTCACCCCTGAGTTTTAGTATGCCAGTTGCTGAAAGAACAAAAACCACAAATTTTGACATGCTGGCCATAACACTTAAAAACCTGCTATAAATACCAAAGAAGCAGAAGATATTCACAGAGAATGCTACTTGATTTTGCTATATATTTTATGCAATACAAACATTCAACGTTGATCCTGGAATATAGAGACTAGGCCAAAGAATGGAGGGGAGGGAAAGAATTAATAGTTATTACCTATGGGCAGGAGACATAGAGAGATATAAAACCATGAGGAAACCTTGCGTTGGAAGTGTTTCTTGCAATAAATGATCCAGTGATCTTTCCACAGTTAGTGCAACAACTTGCATGAGTTTCATGAAGTTCTCTGGCATGCTAAAGTTGATATATGAGGTTATATTCATTCACTATCGTGTATGCCCTATTAAAATTTATGATCATGAATTCAGCCTGCTACATTAATAATGGCTGCTATGCCTCCGTCCACCAAATGCATTGTGAAAGCGGGGTGTTCATATATGTCATATTGTCCAGCTACAAAAGAGATGAGGTGAAGATCATGCTTCAAGTTAAACTGCAACAAGCTAGCAACTTGATGTTGTAAGAGGGTTTGGGGTCAATTGTTGAATTCAGCATCACATTTAGGTTGTAGAATGTGGATACTTTTTTAGATGGGAAATTGAGTGGAGGATAACTTCAACAAATGAGGATAATCGTCTTGAAGATTTTCCAGTGGTTAGTACTCTGTCTGTATTCTGGACTGTGCAATACATCAGCCAATCTCAGGGTGAAGTCAAATTAACAGCGTAGTTTGATGAATTTTGAAAAGAATTTGGTGCAACAGTAAATGTTTTGGGCTCTCAAATTACAAGGATGCAGGTGAGAGTTTTGAGGGTAGCCATTTAGTTCAAAATTTCCAAGGGAATTGAAATGTCCAGATTCTGCCTCCCTGGAACCTTGCTAGTTGGACTTTGATTGGGCGCTACCTTTATAATTATGCATTTTCATTGAAGAAAGCATAATCATCGCTAACAGTGATACTAACCTTCAATGTACTGCTGCTAAGTTGTTTCTACCAAACAGCAAGTGCTGGATGGCCTAAAGCATAATTTGTATCATAGCTATTAGCTAGCAGCATCAAGTTTCCTAGGAAAACCATCGCAACCCAATGAAACTCCAAATTTAAGACCCTTTCGGAAGTCCTTAATGCACACTTCATGAATATGCCCTTCTATGTTCTAGATATTTAGTAAGCCTGCTCTAACCATGACATGTTCTTTGGGTCAGTGTCCTTAAGTTCGAAAAATCTACAGTTTTGATTGCAAATTTGTGCATGGAACGCTTTTATATCTTTGATTAAAGTAATTTTTTGAGCTTATGCATTCTCTATAAAAAAATTAGATTGTAATTGATTTCCACAGATGATGTCCATGGGATGCAGCATGGTCCCGATGATGTTTCCTGGCATCCAGCAGTATATGCCACCGATGGCGATGGGAATGGGCATGGGCATGGGCATGGAGATGGGTATGAATCGACCTATGATGCCATTTCCCAATGTTCTAACTGGTGCACCGCTGCCCACAGCATCTGCAGCAGCTCATTTGGGTCCAAGGTTTCCTATGCCAGCTTTTCATATGCCCTCTGTCCATGCCCCTGACCCATCCAGAATGCAAGCAGCCAACCAGTCAGATCCTATGCTAAGTGCAATAAGCACACAGAATCCGAGCCAACCACGAGTGCCAAATTTCGTTGATCCGTATCAGCAGTACCTTGGCCTCCAGCAGATGCAGATACCAGTATCCCAGGTGGAATATTTTTTTTACGGACTTATCTGCTCTTGTTGTAGCTGAAAAATATCTCGTCATGTCTTTATGACGCAGCAAAACCCACATACATTCAGAGATACATCTTGTTGCGTCTTTAATTTCCTCCTCCAATTATTTTAAGAGTTGCTAATCTATCAAAGGTTGTTTGCTTTACTTGAAGGATTCATCCAGAATGGACTAATTTTTTACTTTAGAAGTCATTCCTGCTTTTCCATCATCTCTCTTGTCAGGAACAATTTCCCTTCATACTGATTAAATCCGTCCATATTTGCAGAACCAAGCAATGGCCCAGCCAAGTACCAGCAAGCCAGTTTCCAGTCAAGGAGCAGAGACTCTTGATAATCCCCAGTCAGGTAGATTGCTCTAACTTAGCTATTTATATTTAGCTATTGAGATTTGTTAGAAAACAACTCACAAGAACGTGGTGAGTGGAAAAGATAAGGAAAATTTAGTTTAGACTGGAATGTATTAGTCAGTGACGGCATATGTTGTTCTTTGCTTGTGACATCAGTATTAGCAAAGTTTGATCTGTTCATTTCAATATTACTTTTTCCACATGAAGATAATTATTTTCCCATTTCCCCCTCTTTCTGCAGTTCACTTCATCTCTTCTAGAGAATTGAACTTGGAGTTTTCATTTCTTCTCCTTTTTAATTCTTTCTGTTTTTTGTTCTCCTTTCCCTTAATCATCCTACCATCAAAGCATGAATGACTAGGACTTGAATAGATGTATTGCGAGAAATGTAACATAATAGTCAGCCTAACCTGTGTCCACTCCCTTTTTGATTGATATAATGGTAGCATTCCAAAAATTTGGCGGGGTGCTTCATGCACCAGCTTCAAGTGATTGTCTAAATGTACTCAAAACCTCTGTTTTCTGGATGATATTCTATATAGGGACATGACATAATAGAGTCCCTGATTGGCTAAAGATTCACAACACATGACACGAAGTTGTATAGTTGCACATCTCTCAGAATGATGGTGCATTATGGCCAAGGATTACAGAGCTTCAATGGAGAAAAACATTAAAAATGATGGCACTTCCTGTCCTGGGCAAATTTTCGGCGGTCTGCCAGTTGAGTTTTGTAGTGTAAAAGGAGCAGCATCACAGAGCAACTTTTGCCACTGTCTTGTACAAAGATAACACAGCTAACTTGTAATTATTATATACTCCAAATAGAGTTGGAAGTTTTCTTTTGTGTATTCTGGCTCTTGTCATCTGCCTCTTATTTATTTT
>CATIWM010566804.1:0-10302 GCA_949671775.1 Mallotus repandus
TTTTCTGTTATCCTTACTGTTTCAAATTTTCTTATTTTTTCCTTATTTTTTATTTTTTATTCTTATTTTTTTTAATATTTGGTTTTGGGTATTAATATATATATATATATATATATATATAGGTGGTATGCTCGATTTCAAAGATTATAATTAACATATTTAAATTATATAACTCATATTAGTTTTAATAAATAATTAAAGTTTAAGATATTCTACGAAAATATTTTGAAATTTAATTTTTTATATTTATATATATATTAGGCTGACAATATTTTATTCATTTTATACACGAAAAATAAACTAAAATATACAAACAATAACATAGAAATAAATGAAAAATATCTCAAGTTTTATGCATTTGAAAAAAGATGGGCACTTGAATTCAAATTTATTGATATGCATATATTAATTATTTTTATTTTTTTAGTCCTGGTTTTGGGTGTGTGTGTGTGTATATATATATATATATATATTTATTTATATATATGGGTAGTGTGCTCTATTTGAGAGATTATTAATAACATATTTAAATTATATAATTCATATTAGTTTTAATAAATAATTAAAATTTCAGATATGCTAGAAAAATATTTTGAAATATAAATTCGTATATTTATACATATATTAGTTTGATGTTATTTTTCCAACAATAAATACTTACTCAAATTATCATATTCAGATACTGTTTTGAGTTTCAAATGCGAAAAATATTCAAAAAATATATTATTTTTAATTGTATCATATACGAATAATATTTGAAAAATATACTCTATTTATGAGTTTGAGACATCGTTTTTAATTTTCAGATACTGTTTTGAGATTATGATATTGTTTTAAGTTAAGTTTCAGATATTGTTTTGAGTTTTTGATACTGTTTTGAGTTTTAGATACTTATTATATTCAAATCATATACTTTTTTTGTATCATATACAAATAATATTCCAAAAATATACGGATAATATTCAAAAATGTATATAACTGAATAATGAATATGACATGTATTTTACATTTTCAACATATAGGAATACAATGTAGAAAATTTATGGATAATATTCAAAAATATTGAATAATGAATATGACAAATGTTTTGCACTTTCAACATCTACGAATAATATTTAGAAAATATTCAGATAATATTAAAAAATGCTGAATAATGATATCACACATATTTTGTACTTTTAACATATACGAATAATATCAGAAAATATTTGGATAATATTCAAAAATGTAGTTAACTAAATAATGATATGCCACCTTTTTTGCATTTTCAACAGCCAATTTCAACGAACAATATCAGATATTTGTTTTTAATTTTTAATAAACTATATCTGGCAGTAAATAAATGTTCAATATTGTATATATTTTTGTAATAAACACAATATGTATAAATAATATATAATTTACTAATAAAAATATAAAATTAAAACAAAAAAATTTATTATAAAACTTGGGTCAAATTTGGCAAACAAAAGATAACAACCTAAGCCCTATTTCCATCTACCACCCACTATACATTAAAACAGGGAAAATTTTTGAAGTCTCTATTTTATTCTTTGCCTTCTCTTTTTTTTCCGATAAATAAATTGTAAAAAAAGGAATTCCAATCAACTCGGCTACTGAAATCACCCCACATTGTCCTTCCACAGGAACAGGAAATGTCCACAATCGATAACATGGTTTACTATTTTCGTTTAACAACATATATACAATGTACTTAATATTATTAGTAAAAAAAATATTAGTAGTTAATATATACAATATACTTTTAACAGCATGAACCGAAATTCAAATGTGCCTAATAGTTGTTGAATATATTATTAAACTTTGTTTATTTTTAGGATTAGACATCCACGAGACTATTATCCTCCAAGTCCAACAAAACACAAATGCATAATGGGCTCATCATCATCATCATTAAAAAAGAAACACAATTAATACATGTTGGAGTTCTAACAAAAAAAATACATATTGGAGAAAAGAGTATTATAATTGTCTTTATTTTTTTCCGAAGTATGTCCATCAACCACTTAAAAAAGTTAGAGCCAAATAATATAAAATATAAAAAATACTTTATACTTTGCAAACCATGGTCAGTTTCTCCTGGCTCCTTGAGAATAACATCACCATTCTTTTAACTCAAATACCCTTCTCCTTCGGCATCAGAGCTAGCATGCACATTGTACAAGACATATACAAGCACTACAAGTCCTGAAAAGAACCTCAAGTACAATGGGCCATTAAGATACCCCAACAAAAATATGTTCAAGAAGATAGATATGCAGGGTATCCATGGCATAATGCCTGTAAATAAGCAACCATGTAGAAGACAAACAACATTCCAATTGGTACCAGGTTGAGGAGCACATTTAGATCAGTAAAAAGCGCAATTGCAGCAGTAAAGATACTTGGAAATAGAAAGAATAAAGATATTTGTTAACAAATGACCACTTTAGATCTGAATTACCACTGTGCCAAGAAGATAATCACTTCTTCCTCTGATCTCTTCTCTGTCAATAATTCTTGCGTCGAATCCCATGCTCTTAGGTATTGTCCCTTACCTGTTTAAATTTTTGTTGTTGAATGAGGGTTTTGTTCATGATCTGTTTGGATGGTAGTAGAATTAGGTTGAATTCTAGCAAGGCCTTGGTTTTAATTGATGGTGATTACTGTGGTTTGGTCTTTAATTTCAGGGATAAGTTTAAGCACAAAGCGATTAAAGACGGGTTAGCTAGCTATACAGCATTGGAAAAGAAGGCAGAGATCCAATTGTTGCCTTTGCTTTTGCTATTTGATTTTCTATTGAAAGCTAAACAAGCACAAGGAAGAACCCAAAAAAAAAGAAGAAGAAGAGCAAGATGAAAATGAACGGAAATGAAACGCAAGAAGAAAATGAACGTAAACGACGGAAGATAAAAAAGGACACGCGTAAAAATCTTTTAGAAAAAAGGACACGCTTGTAATATTTTGATAACGGGGGACATTTGATGTTAATGGCACCCATTTTTTGGGCATTTATATAAAAATTCCTAAAATTTAATAGACTTAGGCTCATTTTCTTTAGAATTAAAATTTGTAGATTTAGGCTCACTAATTAAATTAAAATGTAGGCCCACTTTTAGTTTCCATTTCACTTATAAATAAAATATAGGCTTAGCTAACTTAAAACTAAAATCAATGTAGTTTAGATTTAGGGACATTTCGCCTTGTATGAATGTATTTTTTATGTGTAATTTCATGACTAGTTGTCTTGGGTGTTATATGTATGCTAAATTAGGGTTTAAATGAAATTGCATATAATTAGAGAATAAGATAGTAATTCATAAATTAATTTTAAAGAACACGAGACTAAAAGAAGTTGGTATTCCGTTCCCAGAATTTCTTGGTTGTGGTTCTAACTTTCTTTTAGGGAATCGAGTTATCACCACCTTCGATTTGTCCTAATTATTACCCTGGGTGGCGACTCCTCAGCTCCACGCTATGTCTTTGTGATATAGTAATGTGTTCCCTGTAGCTCTGAGCTCAAACAATGTCGCGGTTACTAAAATCTTAAACGCGCGCTAAACCCCATCGTCTACACTGTTCCAATTCCAACAGACTGCAAAATAGGAAATCTCTTCATTGTTACTTAGGTCTCTCAGTTGTAAAATTCATGCTTTTTGCTTGATTTTAGAATTTATTAACAGTTATATGCTATCGTAAGATAGTTTAGTGTTGTCTCTTCTTAATTTCTTGCTATTCTTTGCTTACATCTTTCAGTCTCACTTCTCAATAAGAAAGATTTGTTATTGGCTCTTATCATCTGTAGGCTCTTATCATGGGTTTAAATGGTAAAAGGGGTTATCAGTGCACATAGAAGAGTCTTAGTATTTAAATAGAGTCAGATGAATGAATTTTATAAAAAAGTAAAGCTATTTCAAGTTTTGTTTTGGAATTCAAAACTTAATTTTAAAAAATTTAAATTTTGTAATACTTAATCAATAGATGTCTAACGCTTTAAAAGTGAAAAAAAAGTTATAAAAGAAAGATTTGTATTCCAAAATCAAAGCCTGATTTGTTAACTTGGTAAAAAGAATTAAGATAGAGTTCACATAATCCTGAGGTTTACCTCAATAAACGCTTTACTTTCTAATGGTTTCAAATTAGTATAATGTTTTGTCCTCCCAATATAGTTGGTAAAAACAAAAAGGGACAAGTACAATTTAGTGTGGATTTTTTTGGCATTTAAGTACTTTGTATTTCACAATTTTTTATACTTTAGTACCACTCTAACTAATATTATCATTATTTTATGAAGTAACATTAATATAATATCAAATTTCAATAATAAATTTATTATATATATGATTTATGATCAATCTAACAAATTGGTTATTTTTAAAAATTATTTTTTTTGTTCATAATTAAATTAAAATACATCTAAATTTAATTTTTTGTGAGTTAGTTAAATGATATATTACTCATTATATGATTTTTAAAAAATTATTGAATTTTAAAAACTTTACAATTAAGTGATAAGTGATATGTATTTCAAAATATGAACAATTTTATTCGTTAATGTAAATAACATATTGATAATTGACCAAAAATTGATTTCAACGGTCAAATAAAAAAAATTAAATTTCATTCATCAGTTTAAATTTTCAAATCTACACAGTAATTTTTAAACTTACTCAATAATTATTGTATAAATTTTTTTATTCAACTTCTGAAATCAAATTTTAGTTCAATTATTAATTTTTTATTTATATTAATGAATAAATTTGATTATATTTTTGAAATTTATATCACTTAATCATAAAATTTTTAAAATTTTAAAAAATTATTTTATAGGCTTAAAAACTTTTAAAACTTTATTATTAGGTTATGTATATATTTTTAAAAAATTTTATCAATTTTATTTGTTAGTAACTGTTAAAATTTTAATTTTTTTTAATTTATAGGACTTAATTGTACTAAAAAAGTTATATTACTTGATTGTACTCACCAAAAATTTAATATGATATAAATTTACAAATTAGAAATTTTAATTTGGCTCAAAAAAATAAAAAAGTCTAATATGAAATTAGGACAAAATGTTGAGGTCCAATTTGCAACATGGGCCCAAAAAAAATGATAAGAACTTCTAACAATCACTTCACGCGCATCACTTTTCAAAAGCAGGAAAAGTCTTGACATGGCAGGCAGAATAACCCATAATCTAAGTTGGTGCACGCACACAGAGTCATGAACTACTATTGCTTTTGTACCAGCAACCAAAAAAAAGAAAAAAAAAAGAAGAAGAAGAAATTAGCAATGGCTGGCTGCTCTGGAAGGTTTCGTAAGAAGCCAATTGTCAGCTATTTAAGAATTATGCAAGAATAAGATGAGGTTGCGTGCATGCACATATACATATACTATAGGCTCTTAGTTTGATATATCATCTGAAGATCTCTTTTGAGCCCAAAATGAAAGATTTTAGAAACCCTTTACTCTTCTCTCTTCTTTTCTTGCTGTCTTTACTTCACATCCCTAAAGTTTCATCTTCATCATCAACAATGCAGTTGCGAACCGTCCAAAATTGCCTTGATAACCAGAGATCTGTTAATGAATGCAACACCAACCTACATGAAAACTTCTAGGTGCAAATTATTTTTTTAATAAGTGGATTAGTATGGTGCAAATTATTTTTTAATAAGTGGACTAGTATGGTGCAAATTATTTAGAAAGCATTTTGTGTGGTGATAAAAATAGCCTATATGTGTGGTTATGAATTTTTTAGTTTTTTATTTGTGTGGTTTGTATTAAGTCCTCATTACTATAAATACCCCCTAAGTCTTGTAATGTGAACATAGGTAAAGAAGAAAAAAATAAAGAAGTAAAGTTTTTTTAGAGAGTTTGCCTATATATATATATATATATATATATAATTAATTAAGGCATAGGCGTTAAATAGTCTTGAGTGGTGCGAGTAATATTAAGAGTTGTAAGTGTAATCTTTTTGTGAGATATAATATTTGAGTATGTAATTTTTTTTTTTTGTGGTCTTAATAATATTTTTATTATATGCCCAAGTGTGTTGTGTTCAATAAATGGTATCAGAGCTATCAGAGCTGGATCATGGGACCGCTCAAGTTGTAGGATTTCTAGAGATTCTGAGTATGCTCTATGGATGCAGCGTTGACTGATCTTCCACATCAAAAAAGACATCTAGAAATTATTTGTGAGGCTAGTTTGATTACTAAGAATTCTGAATATGCTATGTGGTTGCAGCTTTGACTGATCTTCCACATCAGAAAGGGATTCTAGAAATTGTGAGTGAGTAAGCTTTTCTGTGTCGTGAGTAGTCTGTGACTCTACAAGTTTATTGACAAAACTTGTTTAGTATTACTGAGGTACTGCCAACATGATGGGTGATCTTCAAGTCATTAGAGGAATCAAGAAGCTCAACAACCAAAATTACAACACATGGGTGACATGTATGTTGCCCTACCTACAAGGACCAGATATTTGGGAGGTCGTCGGCGGTAGTGAAGCTACACAACCGGCGGAAGACAGAAATGGCACCTTACGCAAATGGAAGACTAAGGCGGGAAAGGCAATGTTTGCCTTGAAGACCACAGTTGAAGAAGAAATATTAGAGCACATTCAGGATGTTGAAACACCGAAGGTAGCATGGGATATGTTGGCCACACTCTTTTCAAAGAAGAATGACTCAAGACTACAACTTCTTGAAAATGAGCTACTCTCAACTGCACAACGTGATATGACGATTGCACGGTACTTTCACAAGGTGAAATCTTTGTGCCATGAGATTTCTGAACTTGATCCAGAAGCTAAAATTACAGAACCCAAGATAAGGAGAATTATCATCCGTGGTTTAAGGCCTAGATTTAGAGGCTTTGTTGCTGCTATACAAGGATGGCCTACTCAACCATCGCTTGTTGAATTTGAAAATTTGCTTGCTGGTCAAGAAGCTATGGCTAAGCAAATGGGTAGTGTCTCACTAAAAGGTGAAGATGAAGCGCTTTATAGTGGCAAAAGCAAAAAAAAACCCAAGTATAATATTGGTAATGGATCGAGAAGAGATGAAGATAGACAAATAATTCATCAGGGGAGCTCACAAACAGGGGGAGCCCAAAAGAAGGACAATAGGAGCAGCCAGTTCAAGAAGAAGAAGAAGTTGGACAATGACTGTTACAACTGCGGTAAGAAGGGTCATATGGCCAAAGACTGTTGGTCAAAGAAAAAAACTATGAGAGCAATGCAACAACTTCCAAGAAGATGAGTGAAAGTGATGATGAATGGGACGTTGAAGCTTCATTTGCCATGGAAGAAGAAGAATTGGAGCTCACAGCAACAACTGCCGAACGGATTGATTATGAGAAAGATTGGATCGTTGACTCTGGATGTTCGAATCACATGACTGGTGATCAAGAAAAATTGTGAGATGTGGCCGAGTACAAGGGAAGTTGTATGGTGGTAACTGCTAATAACTCAAGGTTGCCAATAGCTCATATTGGCAAGACAACAATCACACCCCGTTATAGTCATAATAAAGTGCAGCTTCAAGATGTTTATCACGTACCGGGTATGAAGAAAAATCTACTGTCGGTGGCACAAATGACATCATTAGGCCAATTTGTTTTGTTCGGTCTGAATGATGTCAAGGTGTATCAAGACATTAAAATCTCTAGTACACCAATAATGAATGGACGCAGATTGGAGTCTATTTATGTAATGTCAGCAAAATCGGCTTATGTAGACAAGACTCGGAGGAATGAGACGGCAGACCTGTGGCATGCAAGACTTGGGCATGTCGGGTATCACAAGCTTAAAATGATAATGAAGAAGTTGATGCTCAAAGGTCTTCCTCATCTTGAAGTTCATGAGGACACAGTTTGCGCGGGGTTTCAATTTGGTAAAGCACATCAATTATCGTATAAGGAGTCAAAATTTAGAGCAAAGAAGCCATTAGAGCTTGTTCACTCAGATATGTTTGGACTTGTCAAGCAACTGTCTATCAGCGGGATGAGGTATATGGTCATATTTATCGACGACTTCTCTAGATATGTCTGGGTTTTCTTCATGAAAGAAAAATTTGAGACATTCACAAAATTTCAAGAATTTAAAGAAATGGTTGAAGGAGAAGTCGGCAGGAAAATTCAATGTCTGCGCACTGACAATATTGGGGAATATATGTTAGATAAGTTCTCCCAGTATTTAAAGAAGTTTCAGATTCATCATCAGTTCACTTATGCAAATACACCATAGTAAAATAGTGTTGCTGAGAGGAAGAACCGACATCTTGCGGAGACATGTTAGAGTTTGTTGCATGCAAAAAATGTACCTGGTAGATTTTAGGCTGAATGTATGAAGACAGCAGCTCATGTCATCAATAGGCTTCTGCAACCAAGATTGGGATTTACTTCACCCTTTGAAAAATTGTGGGGTGTCAAGCCTACAGTTGGTCACTTTCGAGTATTTGGTTGTGTTTGCTATGTGTTTGTGACAAGTCATTTACGTAGCAAATTCGATAAAAAGGCGATCTAGTGTATCTTTGTGGGATATAACAACCAGAGAAAAGGGTGGAAGTGTTGTGATCCTACTTCTGGACGATGTTACATATCTCAAAACGTGGTTTTTGATGAAGCTTCCTCATGGTGGTCTCCACAGAAAGATTTTTTACCAGATTCCAAAGAGATAGAAGATCAACTTCAAGAGAAAATAGAGGAGCAAATTGTTGAGGTACGATAAAATCCTGATATTGGTAAGGATTTAGATGATGAAAATGATGAAGATTGTGGGGCGAGTAGTCCTTGGCGAACTGGTGTTTACCAAAGATTAGAAGAAGAGGTTGAACCATGTCAAGAAGATGTGACAAGTCCACAACCACAACTGAAAAGGTCAACCAGGATACGAAAGCCAAACCCTAAGTATGCTAACACAGCTATAGCAGATGAGAGTCCAAAAGAACCAATGACTTATGAAGAAGCATCACAAGACTCTAAGTGGGTAAAAGCAATGGAAGAAGAGATTATTGCATTAAAAGACAATCAAACTTGGGATCTGGTGCCAAAGTCAAGAGATGTGAAGCCTATTTCTTGTAAATGGGTGTACAAGGTCCAAATTCATCCTGATGAATCAGTTGAGAGATACAAAGCTCAGTTGGTGGCTCGAGGGTTCTCTCAGCAGTACGGACTAGACTCTGATGAGACCTTTAGTCCAGTGGCAAAGATAGAAGTCGTACGAGTTCTTCTAGCACTTACAACCAGTAAAGACTAGAAATTATGGCAGATGGATATGCAAAATGCATTCTTACATGGAGAATTGGATAGAGAGATCTACATGAATTAACCAAGGGGGTTCGAGAGTGCAGTTCATCCTGAATATGTCTGTAAGTTGACAAAGGCTCTCTATGGACTAAAGTAAGCACCAAGAGCATGGTACGATAAAATTACTGAATTTTTTATACAATGTGGCTAAGTTGTGGCTCATGTAGATTCTAGCTTATTTGTGAAAGCTAGAGAAGGGAAATTGGCAATAGTGCTGGTGTACGTGGATGACTTGATTATCACAGGAGATAATGAGTTAGAAATTCGTCGAACAAAAGAAAATTTATCAATACGCTTCCAGATGAAGGAACTTGGAGAGCTCAAGCATTTTCTTGGACTAGAGTTGACTGTACAATAGAAGGATTATTTCTCTGTCAACAGAAATATGTAAGAGACCTACTAGAGAAATTTAGGATGCTTGAATGCAAGCCTATCTCAACACCAATGGAAGCAAATATCAAGCTTTGCGCACATGAAGGCAAAGACCTAAAGGACGGGACGATCTATCGACAACTTGTAAGGAGTCTCATTTATCTTACTTTGACTCAACCTAACATTTCTTTTGTAGTTGGTGTCGATACATGCAAACTCTAAAGAAGTCCCACTTAGAAGTTGTTCGTAGAATTTTTGAGATACATCAAAAGTACAATGGACTATGGTCTTTTGTACAAGAAAGGTGAAGATTGCAAACTGATCGAGTACTGTGATGCTGATTATGCGGGAGATCATGACACGTGTCGGTCGACAACTGGATATGCCTTCAAATTAGGTTTTGGAGTGATTTCCTAGTGTAGCAAAAGGCAACCAACGCTGTCTCTATCAACAACAAAAGCAGAGTATAGAGTGGCGGCGATGGCAGCTCAAGAAAGCTCATGGTTAGTACAGCTGATGGAAGATCTACACCAACAAGTTGATTATGCAATACCACTTTATTGTGATAATCAATCAGCTATACGTTTAGCAGAAAATCCAAAATCCATGCAAGAACTAA
>CATIWM010566807.1:0-28065 GCA_949671775.1 Mallotus repandus
CTAGGGAACACACTAACCATTATCACAAAGACATGGCGTGGAGATGAGGAGTCACCACCCAGGGTAATAACTTTGGCCAATCAAGCCTTGAAAAATCAATAAAATAATAAATTAAATTTTGGCCAATCAAATTTAAGAAAAATCAATAAAAAAATTGAAATAAAACAAAATAAAAAAAAAGAATTTCACAGAAGTTAATCGGTACTCTAGAATTCCGACCGAAATTCTGTAATTCCGATCGAAATTCTATAATTTCGACCGAAATTCTGTAATTTCGACCGAAATTCTGTAATTTAATCGAAATTCTGTAATTTTGACCAAAATTCTGTAATTTCGATCGGAATTACGTAATTTCGATCGGAATTCAGCAATTCTGACTGAAATTCTGTAGATTTCCGATTGAACATATGGAATTCCAGTCGAAATTCTGAATTTTCGGTCGGAAATATGGAATTTCACAAAAAGACCCTTGAAGGAAAAGAAAACTTTCAATTTAGTCCACAAAAATGCAATCAAGCCTTGGAATCCGAAATTCAAATATTAGAGACCAATTTGCCACGAGTTTTCATCATCAGAGTCCTCTTTCGCATCCATATTCTAGTTATCCAGAAACTGGGTGCTTACAGATGTCTATAAATATATAATGAAATTGGTCATCTATCTTCTCACTAAAAACACAACTCTAACTCCATCTATAGGTTGTGATTAGGATTAAGGGATAAGAGAGAGAAATTGATTTCTCATCAATGGCTTCAAGTGTTAATTCTCTTGCAAATCTAAGTAAGTTTTCTATCCTGTTTATTTTATTGTATCATGAAAATATTTAGTTTTAAAAATCATTAGGGTTTATGTTTATAATGTCTTGTTATTAAGAAAATCTAACAAATGGTATCAGAGTATGTGTTGAAAAAGTAAATATTTTATGTACATAATAGATAGAAATTTCCTTTATTTAAGTTTTATTTAGTGAATGATTATTGTCTCAGTATTTTCGCTCATGTGTGCGTCCACCTTTTAAAATGATAAATAAAGCATCTAATCAAGACAATAATCATTTGTTCTTGTATTCATCATGCATGACAACGATTTGTTGAATTATGAGGCAATTTTTCGTATGTCATTAGGTTTTGACAATTAAGAAAAGAAATATTCAATTAATTGCATGTGATAAACCCGTAAGTCATTGAATATTCTTAACATCAACAAAGACATTATACCTTTGTTATTGAATGGTTATTTGATTATTTAAGTCTTAAACAAATTATATATGAACTATTAAGTCATGATGTTTATTTATTTATATGGTTCATAATAATTATGTTTAATTTAATGAGTATGATTTTATGTTTGTCAAATTTTATTATGAACATATACATGTATTTATTGTTATAGTTTATAGTTGCCAAAGTGACTTAAATAAGAATGTGTTATTACGTGCATAAATTATTTTATTGATGAAATACCATGAATGATGATAAATTTGCATTTGACAATTGATAAAATTTAAGAATTTACCCAAAGGTAAATTGCTATTCTATGATTATTGGACATTATTAGGGTGTATTATTATATTTTGGTTGAATACGTTTGATTATCCAACAATGTTATATGTGTTTAATTAAAATATGATAATACCCATTATGTTTATTTACATGGTATTTGAAGTATGTTGCAGCATCTACCTAAATGATAACTACTTTATTGTTTTTCTGAATCTATATTAATTGTGAGTATTATGTTATATTTTACAGTTGTTGCAATTCATTCACATGCATCATTTGTTACTATATTTAATGGTACAAAATTCTCTGAATGGCATGAGCAAGTTGATTTTCATTTAGACTCTATGGATCTCAACTTAGAATTATTGGAAGATAAACCCGCTACTATTACTGATTCAAGTAGTGAGGCTGAGAAGTTGCAGTTTAAGGCATGGGAATGCAGTAACAGATTATGCCTAAAGTTTTTACGAATGACAATTGCTAACAACAGTAAGTCTACCATTACAAATAGAAAGTGCTAAAGAATTTTTAGCGTTTGTGGAAGAACGTTTTCGTTCTGCTGACAACTCTCTCGCTGGTACATTAATGGCAAAGCTTACGACCATAAAGTATGATGGTTCAAAGGGCATGCAAGATCATATCATCAAGATGACTAATATTGCAGTAAGATTGAAGTCCTTAGGATTGGCAGTGGAGGATTCATTTTTAGTGCAATTTATGTTGAACTCACTTCCTTCTGAATATGGGCCTTTTCAAATTAACTATAACACTATAAAGGATAAGTGGGATGTTAATGAATTGGCCGGTAGGCTTGTTCAGGAGGAAATAAGATTAAAGAATCAAGGGAATCACATTGTCAATCTTGTGGGTCAAGGAGCTAGAAAGAGAATGAAAGTAAAAGCCAACAAGTTTAAGAAAACCAACTGCTAATGCTTCTCAGGTAGAAGAGAAGGAATGAAAGATTGATAGATGTCACTTTTATAAGAAAGAAGGACACTATCAGAAAGATTGCTTAAAACGCAAGGCTTAGTTCGAAAAGAAAGGTATATCTCATTATGCTTCCCCAATTTTTGAATCAAACTTAGCTAAATTTCCTCGTAACACTTGGTGGCTTGATTTTGGTGCTACTACTCATGTGGCTAATATGATGCAGGGATTCATTACAATACGAACCACAAACCCAACAAGCAATTTTCTTTTTATGGAAAATCGCATGAAGGCACCGATTGAAGGCACAGGAACTTACTGTTTAATCTTGGATAGTGGCTATCAATTAGAATTATCCGAGACTATTTATGTACCTTTAATTAGTAGAAACCTTATTTCAATTTCTAGACTTGATGTTTGTGGTTTTAATGGCAAATTTAGATCTAATAGTTTTAGTTTGTTTAAGAATTTTGGATTTATTGGTTCTACTTTTCTTGTGATGGTTTATACAAAATAAAACTTAATAATATTTTTGTTGAATCCTTGCTTACTATGAATAGCAGTATTGGACTTAAACGTAGCATGATGAATGAAAATTTTATTTACTTGTGGCATAAACGTTTGGGTCATATATCCAAAGAAATGTTACAGAGATTAGTGAATAATGAAATTCTTTCAAATCTACATTTTACTGATCTCATGATTTGTGTGGATCGCATTAAGGGTAAGCAAACCAAACATTCCAAGAAAAGAGCCATAAGAAGCACTCTCAACTTGTTAAAATTATACACATTGACATTTGTGGACATTTTGACACTCCAAATATTGATGGAGAAAGATATTTTATCACCATTATTGATGATTTTTCACGTTATGGTTATATTTTTTTTTCTTCATGAAAAATCTCAATCAGTCAATGCTCTTAAGGTATACATAAAGGCGATTGAGAGGCAATTAGATAAAAAGGTAAAAATTGTAAGATCTGATAGAGGTAGTGAATATTATGGAAAATATGATGATTCAGGACAATGTCCTGGTCCATTTGCAAAACCCCTTGAAAGTCATGGCATATGTGCACAGTATACTATATCAGGTACACCTCAACAAAATGGTATAGCAAAAAGGCGTAATTAGACTTTGGTGGATATGGTTAGGGGTATGATGAGTAACTCCTCTTTACCTAAATCATTGTGGATGTATGCACTTAAAACCGCAGTATATTTTTTAAATAGGGTTTCTAGTAAGGCAGTTCAAAAGACTCCTTTTGAACTGTGGACAGGAAGAAAACCTAGTTTACGGCACCTGCATGTTTGGGGTTGCCCAACGGAAGCAAAAATTTATAATCCACATGAAAGAAAGTTAGATTCTTGAACTGTTGGTGGTTACTTTATTGGTTACCCAGAGAAATCTAAAGGGTATATATTTTATTGTCCAAAATATAGTCCGAAAATTATTGAAACCGAAAATGCAAGATTTATTGAGAATGGTGATGTTAGTGGGAGTGATGAATAATAAAGTATGGAGATAAAGAAAATTAGTGTAAATGTTCCTTTACACATGAATATTCCTTCATCTAATACTTTACCTAATACTGTTCCAAGTGTTGAAGTACATAATAATAACATTGAACAACATTTGGATGAAGAACCATCCCATCAAGTAACTAACTCATATATGATTAATGTAAATGAACTATAAGAAATAGTAGTAAGAATATCTCAAAGAGAAAGAAGATCAGTTATTCTAAATGATTGTGTGATATGTTTGCAAGAGTCAGATTTTGATATTAGAATTAATGAGGATCCAGTTTCATACTCACAAGCCATAAATAGTGTTGAATATGATAAATGGATTGATGCCATGAAAGATGAGTTAAAATCCATGAAGCAAAATAATGTTTGGGATCTCGTTGAATTGCTAGAAAATTGTAGAAGAGTCGGGTGTAAATGGGTCTTTAAGACAAAGCGCAACTCAAATGGCAATATTAAAAGATATAAAGTCAGACTTGTTGCTAAGGGTTATACTAAAAAATGTAGCATTGATTATAAAAAGACCTTTTCTCCAGTCTCAAAGAAAGATTCACTAAGAATAGTTATGGCACTAGTTGCTCATTATGACTTAGAGTTACATCAAATGGATATGAAATAGCCTTTCTTAATGGAGATTTAAAGGAGGAAGTTTACATGGATCAACCTGAAGGTTTTTCCACAAAAGGTGAAAGTCAAATAGTGTGTAAACTGAAGAAATCAATATATGGACTTAAACAAGCTTCCCGACAATGGTATATTAAGTTTAATACTATTATTACATCTTTTGGTTTTAAAGAAAATACTATTAATCGATGTATATACCAAAAGATCAGTGGGAGTAAGTTTATATTTTTGGTTTTATATGTTGATGATATCGTTCTTGCTGCTAATGATTTAGGCATAATACATGAGACTAAAGAATTTCTTGCCAAGAACTTTGAAATGAAAGATATGGAAGACGCATCCTATATAATCGAAATAGAAATTTTTCGTGATAGATCACATGGATTGTTAGGATTGTCTCAAAAAGCCTATATCAGAAAAGTTCTTGAAAAGTTTAACATGGATAATTGCTTACCTGGGGTCGTTCCCATATAGAAAGGTGACAAATTTAGTCTTATGCAATGTCCGAAAAATGATGTGGAATGAAAACAAATGGAATCAATTCCATATGCTTTTGTTGTTTGAAGTTTGATGTACTTGCAAACATGTACCAGACCGGACATCATTTTCGCGGTTGGAATGTTAGGCAAGTATCAAAGTAATCCTGGAATTGATCATTTGAAGGCTGTAAAAAAAGTGTTGAGATACTTTAAAGGAACAAAGAATTACATGCTCACATATAAGAAATCTAATGAACTAGAGGTGATTGGATATTCATATTCATATTTTGCTGGATGCCTTGATAGTATAAAGTCCACATTTGGCTACCTATTTATATTAGCAGAAGCAGCGGTATCGTGGAAAAGTGCAAAATAAATTTTCATTGCTTCATCCACTATGGAGGCAGAATTTGTGGCAAGCTTTGAAGCCACAATTCATGCATTGTGGATGTAGGACTTTATTTCAGGACTTGGGGTTGTCGACACCATTACCAAGCCACTAAAAATTTATTATGATAATTCTGCAACAGTGTTCTTCTCTAAAAATGATAAATACTTGAAGGGTGTTAAACATATGGAATTAAAATATTTTATTGTTAAAGAAGAGATTCAAAAACAAAGAGTGTCTATTCAGCGCATTAGTACTGAACTAATGATTGCGAATCCTTTAGTGAAAGGCCTACAACCAAAATTATTTAAGGAACATGTTTTAAGGACGGGCCTTAGTTGTAATGATGATTAGAATGATTGATTATGTGATGACACTCTGAGCTCTATTATATGTTCCGATATGCATTATGGATTTCTTGTTTCTTATGTTTGTGTACACATGATTGATTTAAAATTAAACAGGAAAGTCAATATTTGACATTATTGTGGACCATTATGAAATTATATGTTTGAATATTTTCAATTATGGATATGATATGACATATAGGAAGTGTTGTAGTATATGGAAAGGAGTGTTCAATAAAATAGGACATAACCGTCATAACTCACACTAAACAATTTTCATATTATATTATTATGATGAAATCATAAGAGATTAATTATTATGAACACAATAAGAGTTATATTAATTTTAATCGGATCAAGTGAGAGAATATTATAAAAATAAGCCCATTAATGTGGCCCAATTAAAATTAATTGAAGTAAAATACTAATCCTAATTAAATTAGGATTGTGTGATTTAATCTTGTATGTTGATTTTATGGTTATGTGATGGACGTACCAGATTAAATAAGAATATCTATAAATATATAATGAAATTGGTCCTCTCTCTCCCCACTGAAAACACAACCCTAACCCCATCTATAGGTTGTGATTAAGATTAAGGGATAAGAGAGAGAAACTGGTTTCTCATCATTGGCTTCAAGTATTAATTCTCTTGTGAATCCAAGTAAGTTTTCCATCTTATTTATTTTATTATATCATGAAAATATTTAGTTTTAAAGATTTTTAGGGTTTATGTTTATGATGTCTTGTTATTAAGAAAATCTAACATATATAACTGGAGTTATTAAAGAACTTAACTGGCGGTTGGACTGTGATGGCAAGACCTAACGACTCATGCAAAATAACAATAGCAGCTGCCTTTTGCAGAGCTGACTCTGCTTTCCTTTGTCTCAACTGCGTCACCAAGATCCATGTTGCAATTGGTTAACATAAAAAAAAAAAAAAGATTGAGTGAACGCCATCAGATTGTATCAAGCCTACAACATTCAGCAGCCTCCATTCTTCGAGGGATGGACCATTTTGATTAGTCTAAACTACAAACTAAATATATATTGTTGTACATTACTAGACCAGTTTTCACATACTATAAATATTCTTTAGATGATTGTACATTATTACTGCAGTTTTGCATGTCTATATTGTAAACATTTTGGAGAAAATAAACAAAACAAATTATACAGATACTCCATCTGTCCCATAATATTTGGCAAAATTTCTTTTTAGGCATGTCTCAAAATTTTGTCCACTTTCTATTTTAGAATGGAAGTTGATTAAACAAATATCTATAACACCCTTATTAGTTACATTGATAATACCACTAATTTTTGACTTTGAATTTATATATTTAATAAATATGTTGAAGTTCCAATTTTATTTTATTGTTATACTAATACTCTTGTTATATTTTATTTAAAAAAAATACTCTTGTTATATTTTAGCCTTATAAAAGGGAAAATTAATAAAGTTAATATTGGTAGCTAAAATTTTGGCGGGATTTTTATATATTTTCTTAAAATAGTGTCATTTTTTTGGCAGTATTTTCAATTTTTTTGTTATAATAGTGACGTTTAATTTGTAAATACTAATGCAAATTATTTTTTAATTAAATATTGGTGGTATTTTTTCAATTTAATAACATGTTAGATTCATTATGAGTTGTCATCTTATCAACAACATTAAATAAGTAATATCTTATAGAATGTTTCACACTTGATAAAATAAAAAATATAAATAGGGGTATTTTAGTAACAAAATGGTAAAAATACACAAAATAACTATAGTTAACTAATTTTCTTAATTTGTGTGTAGAAGAAACTTTGTCAAATATTATGGGACGGATGGAGTATAAATATAGCTACAACATTTCATTATTTTTAAAGTTTTCTATGATGGATCTATTAAATTCATTGATGGGATTTTTCAAATAACTAAAGTAGTCATGCTAATTATCAATTGAGAATCTTGAGCAGTGACAACTTTTTGGTATTTTGTTTTTTGTTTTTTTTTTACCTTGTGAAGGAGAAGAAGAGGCGTGTTTCTCTTGTAATTTTTATTTTGCCAAAACCATCATGAGACCCCTAAATTTATCGGCTTTTTAATTAACTTTAAACCGCTAAAGTTTTAATTTATATATATAGGCTCTCGAATTTCATAGGTTTGAAGTTCCAAATCCTTCTATTAATTTTTTAACAAAAATTATTTCCTTTTGATACTGAAGTTTCATATTTCTAACAATCATATCCTTTTTTATCTTGTAAAACTTATATCACTTTTAAAATTTTTTCACCGGAAAAAAATAAATTTGCTTATTTTAATTTCTAATATTTTAAATTAAAAACCTAAATTTATATACATTTTTAAATAATTTTAAATTTTAAAAATAAATAAACAAGTTAACGTTAAAATAAAAAATTATAATAAAACTATTGTTTTTTAAAATAAAATATTATGACAAAAAATAACACCATAATTAAAAATATTATGATAAAAAATATTTTATAATTCTTCAAAATTTAAATTTTATATTTTTAATATAGTTTTTAGTTTTTTGTACAAAATTTTAATTAAATTATTGCGAATAATTTTTTATAATATAACTTTTAGAAATAGTGGATACAAATATATGCTTGTACATCACCAAAAAATAGTGATAAATTTTCCAACCAACTCAAACTTTTTATAACCATTATCTTAATCTTCATTTTTTTTATCATGCTTTTTGGATACACGAAAAAAATTTATATTATAAATATTTATTCATAATAATTTAGATTATTGTGAAAAACAGTAGTATTATTATAATTTTTTTATCTTAGCTAACTTGTTTGTTTATTTTTAAAATTTAAAATTATTTAAATATGTATATAATAATTTAAAATATTAGAAATTAAAATAAGTAAATTTAATTTTTACCAGTGAAATTTTTTTAAAAGTGATATGAGTGTTAAAAAGTAAAAAATAGTCCCCTACGAGTAGTATAAGTAGCAAAATATGTGGACATTCAATTAAGGAGATTAGGAATCGAACCCCTACCCCCCTATCTCCTCCCCTTGTGGTGTTGAGAATTAACTACTTGATCTATGACCAAAAAAAAAAGTAAAAAATGGTATGAATGTTAGAAATATAAAACTTCAGAGATCAAAAGGAAATAATTTATGTTAAAAATTTGACAAAAGGTTTTAAAACTTTAAATCTGTGAAGTTTAAGGGCCTAAATGTATAAAACGAAACTTTAGAGGTCTAAAGCTAAATGCCAATAAATTTAGGGGTCTCATAATGGATTTTGCCTTTAATTTTTTATAAAATTTTAATCTCTAATTTATCAAATAATATAGAGATAATTTCATAAATTCAAATAATTTGTATAAATGGTTGATGACATGACAACTAATTGTATAGAATGTGGAGCCTATTTTGTTCAACTAAACGTATAGCCATCATAAAATCGGCCAAAAGCACTTACTTGTTATGTATTTAGAAAGTTCAGACACTTAATTATAAAAAAAAAAAAAAATTAAACACTCAAATAGAAAAAATAAAAAAATTCAACACTAAATTTACAATTTTTTTAATTTCTTTCAATCAATCAATTATATTTAATTATATTTAAAAAAATTAGTAATATATAAGATAAAGTTTATTTTTTTTATTATTCATGGATAAATTGCTAAACCTTCTATAAGCATGCATAACAATGAATAATAATAATGAGTAATCCGAATCCCCATTTCCCTTTCTTCAATTTTCCATATATAGAATGGTGATACCTACCAAGTTTATGATGTTTTTAATAATTGAGCCCTGTGATAGATAAGCTGATTTCATTTCATTTATGGACCATTGTTTTCTTCATTTGCAATAAAAATCTTCAACCACCACAACCATATTTATGAATGAAATTTAGAGCAACTATATACTCGAACTTTGGAATTGAAAATGAAACTTCTTAAGGGCGTTTGTTTGGTAAAAAATAGGGGTTGAAATCAGAATCGGAATAGATGATTCCGATTATTAGTATTTGGTTGGCTAAAATTAATATGGGAATAGGAATGTGATTCATCCATCAATGGGAATCATCATTTCCCTTTTATTGTTAAGGAATGCCTTTTTATTTCTTTGAAAATCAAGTGAAATCAATTATAAATTTGTTAAACATTTAAATATTAACATTTATTTTTAAAAATTTATAAATAAAACATATAAACTAACAAAAATATCTATTAAATGTTTGAATAAAAAAATATTTATAAAAAATAAATAATTTTTTAATAATTTTTTAAAATTATAATAATATTTTTATAAATAAATATTTTTAAAATATTTTTATTATAATATTAATTTTTAATATATAAAAATAATTATAATGTTAATTTTTTATATGTGAAAAATAATTATAAAAATATTTTTTATAAAAAAAATTTAGTTGTTAAATGATATTGATTTTCATTTTCATTCTCATTTCTTAAAAAATCAAACACTTTCTTCAAAATTTCATTCCTTTTTTTATTCCTTCTAATTTCGATTTCAATTTCGAAAAATGAACTAAATGCCCCTTATACTTTACCTTATAGTCATGGCATGATGGCATTGGTATTTTTCCAGAATGAACTAAAGATTATAAAGATAGAAACTTTTATGTTTCTTTTTGTTTTCCCTGGATGCTCTCATATACTCCTAAAGAGAAGGATGTGACGTCCAAAATCAGCTTAAAAAGCAACATCATGTTACGAACTTAGCCTTAAAGGTTAACCAAGTCGCGCGGCACTTAGTCATACTTGTGAGAAAAGTTGAACTAAATAAGTCTAGATGTGAGTTAGAGTGGTTTTTAGGCGAGCAAAGTAGGCAACAAGGGTCTAGGATGAGTGTAGAGTTGAGTTGAAAGTACTTGAATTTACAAATGTATAGAGCTTTATTAAATTTGTCATCAATATTTATAAATGTGTGGGGTGGCCTTTATATAGGTTTTCCACCTCCTTAATGCGTGGCTACAATTATTTCATCTAGACATTTCTACAAATATCTGATGTACAAAGCTTCCCTAACAAGCTGCTTAATTTACAAGAGCATGGAAAGTTTCTAGAGTCATGTAGAGTCCTCTTGTATAGGCAGCACAAGGGAAACTTCCGAAAGGCAACCCACCTTGCTCCCACATGGAAAGCTTCTAGACAACTCCTTGGCAAGGCTTGGCAACACATAGCCTTAGTCATTTTCTACGAGTTTCTAACACCTTCTAAAGTTTTCCTTTGCACACACATTGTTCCTCCTATGTCGTAGGCACAAAATTGTTCATGTGCACCACTATGGACCTGCTTGGCTTGTCAAAATTGGATCCGCTACCCTATTACTCTTTCAAAATTGGATGGACGGCTACTCTATTACTCTTTCAAAATTAGACGGACAGTAACAATCAGCTATAAATTATCCGCTACCCTGTTACTCTTGTGGTACACGTGCAGGCCCAACTTGAACTTCCCAGCTGAGCTTGTGCAGCTCACAACCACCATTTTAAGTCGAGCATGAAAGACATTTTCTTTGCTGTTAAATCGATTTTGGCTTTTTTAGGTATCAACTAATCCATCATGTCCACTGCCACTTCGGGTTCACATATATTATGCACCTTTGAATACGTTGAATAATGAATTGTGAAGAAATCCTGGGTATTACAGCATAGAAGCATATGAACATAAGTGAAACCGCCTTTTGTAGGCAATTTCTGTCCACATAGATTTACAACTTCATTGGCAGAGAATATGCTCGATAATTCACCCTGTCAATACGTGCAAATTCACTGAATAAGATAAACTACATACACTAGCTTGAGAACCTGATCCACAAATTACAGTTCAAGCATATCACGGTTACAGTAATCATAATTAAAAAGGCTTATGATCATTTGCCAATTTCCTCCAATAGTGTGCTTTCAACTTTATCATGTCCTTCTCTTCATTCTACTATTCCCGGCTCCATGCCTCCATCCATGTGGAGCAATTTAGTCGTCTGCACAAACTTTGCCCCAAAGGAAATGCCATTTCCACATAACAAGTCTTAACCATTATTGAAATGGTTGGTTCCCCCCATATCTTTGTGTTTTTTATGCAAATTTTCAGCCACGGGGTATAAGATTAAGTTGTGCTCTTGTTGCACTCTTGACTGAAACCAATCAAACAAAATTACCTGAATCAGTTGCTACTGTTGGAGGATAATAGGGTTTGATGCAGCACAGGAAATATAAACCAGGTGCATTTTCACACAACGAAATGGGTAAATTTTCTATTAAATAAGAGCACACTATTTCTATTATATTTTACTAATCATACTAGTTAGTAGTATACATTTTCTTTCGGTATTTGAAATAATTAAACTAATTAAATTCCCAACATGATCATGAAGAGAAACACTCATAATTCTTTATCAAGAATCATATTCGTCCACTGACCTTCACTTTTTTCCATTTTTCTTCTGCTGCGCCAAAGTATCCGGATGGGAGTACCAGAAAATCCAGCATCTGATCTCAGTTGTTTCTCCATATACCGCCGATAAGTTTCAGGAAAAAGGCTTGCATCATTCACAAAGAAAACAAATGTAGGCGGCCTGATAGCTGCCTTCAAAAGAACATCTTCATTAATTTAGAGTTGCTAAAGTCATTTGGAAGTTGTAAAGCTGAAACCAGTAAATGCAAGCACAAAACTGGGAGAATATAATAGTAATCCACAAAAGGCAGGTACAGTATGAACTCAACAAGCATCTATGCAGTTGTTTTGCACCATATAAGTTCTATGGCAACACTGAAAACTTCATAGAATAAAACCAATTTTTTCTATTTCTCAGAACCACAGAAGAAAAAAATTATTTGCCATGTCTAGCACAGCTCAAGCCTAAGTTGAGTAGAACTAAACCAGGTCCCTTTCACAAGAGCATCAGCAACAATCCTAATACACCAGCAGAAAAAAACTGTTGACCACGTCCAGACTCCAGCATAATTAATAATTTCAATGCACAATTAACCAAACACACTACTACACTACTTCATACTGAGAATACCTGAGTGCAGTAATAAACACGTCCTCTCCTTCCACCTCTAGTCCTGGGAGGTGATTTAAAAGCTAATGCTTCTTGTACCACTTGATTCAGGATGGCAGTACTCAGCCTTCTTGATCTTTCCTTTTCAACAGCACTGGCAGTAACAATGATCCTGAAAACAAAGTGCAGAAAATTCTTTGTAGCAAGAGCGAAATCCCAAACAGAGAAATATACATTAAGAGACATAAAATCTTTCAAAAATGGAACCTGCCATGTTAAAGGATTCAGAACACAGAGTTATACTAGTTAAGAATTCATGCTAATGCATTCCCAAAGAGATATATTTTTGCTTCATCAGAATGGAACTGTAAAGGAGTCAACTGCAGCAATATTGATATCAGCAGGTGCAAACTTTTTGTGGTTTTTATGCTTGAAAGCAGATAATGGGTGATAACATATGACCCATGGTCTTGTAAGTTCCCAAATGTTCATGGTAGCGGTGATATGCCCACATTAAGTGCAACTGCGCCGCTGCCGCACACTGATCATATTCATTTTGTACTAATTTCCAAAAACCAAGACTAAAGTAACTAAGCTAATGAAAATATTTCATGAACTGACATTATTCTTTTTCAATAACCACAAGTAATTTCTTTCAATACCATGATTTCTATGATCTTGTGTTTTTAGCAAGAAAAAACTAGTAAAAAATTTCAAAGAAATGACCAACAAATAGTCAAAGTTCAAGGAAGGCCACCCATCAAGAAAATCAACAGGAAAAGAAAGGAACAGTAACATGAGAGCATACTTTTCAACACTATGGCCAGCAATTGCAGTTGAATAAACAATTGGTGCCCATTGAAGAATGCGAAGCTTCTCCCTGACATCTTGTTCATAATATGTTGCAGTTTGCTGGTTTTTATTTGGTATTGTATCCCATTTGTTTACAACAATCAGACAGCCCTTACCTTCTTTTTCAATCCTATCAGCAATCCTAGAATCCTGGAGTATTCAGACAAATGAAAGATCACAAAAGTTGAGAAGAGTAGTACAAAGAACATGTTAAATTGCATTTCAAGATTATAAGGAAAAAAAAAGTGAGTATATGAATTCAAAAGATGACTATGCATGCTTACACGAGTAGAAGAATGCCCACATTTTTTGGTTGCAGATTGAGAAACAAATAAAAGATTCCATAAAAAGCTAGATGACATACCTGTTCTGTAATACATGCCATGGCTTCAATGACAAGAGCAACAACATCAGAACGGCGGATGGCACGAAATGCTCGATTTACTGATAAAGCCTCTGTCAGACTACCTGATGAAGCTACAGCTGCTCTTCTTCGGATTCCAGCTGTATCAATAAGCTGAAACTTCTGCAACAAATAGCCATCATTTCATAAGAATGGTACCAAAACATCAAATGGTTAGCCAGCGAAGCCAGCTTGCTGAAAAACTGTCATCCTACCAATCAATATTCATCCTGGTAACAACAAGGTTGCTAAATTCATACAGTTCACCAACATGAGGAATCCTAAATTACAAACCTGGCCATCTGGTGCCAAAAATTCAGTATCAATAGCATCACGAGTAGTACCACTGACAGGGCTAACTATTGTTCTATCTTCTCCAACCAATGCATTCAAAATGCTACTTTTACCAACATTTGGCCGGCCAACAATAGCAATTGCAGGAACATAATTTTGTTTATCATCATCAAGATCTTGTAGACCCTGTAAATAAAATCAAATAAACTTCGTATCCTAAACAATCAAGAGAACTAATCAAGAAAGATTGATACTTCCTGGAGAAAACTCAAACATAGACCAAACATTTAAATAGTGAAGTTTGACATGTCCATAATTCATCCTATAATAGGGATACAGCATGGGTGACTGAGAGATTATAAATTCAAATATTTGAACAGATGATTCTCTCTCTCTCTCTTTCATGTTATAGAAAAAAGAAATAAAGGAAGGTATACAATGGAGGAGAAGAAATCCTCCTAAGCATCTGATAATCTAGCTAAATTAATACAAGGAAAACATTCATGTAGACTGCCTCTTTGAGAGGGAACTAGAGCATCGAAACATACAATAGAAGAATTTTCAAGTATTAGCTAGGTAATTACTAACCTCAATTTTCGTCAATTGGGAACATACAAGATCTAAAAGCTCTCCAGTTCCCGTCCCAGATAAAGCAGAAATAGGAAGCGGTGAAAACCTGGTTGACCAACCAAAAATTGCATGGTCTGCTTATCAAAATCAAATTTTAAAAGAGACAAGTTACCTATATTTATCAGATATCATATAAACTTTAATCAACCATATGAACCAAATGACTTATCCATAATCATAGCACGGAAAGACAAGAGAGAGATAAAGACTTAAAAACACTACAGAATCACATCGTCTAAATTGTATAGCACTTGATACTTAATTGGCACACTTGAATTAAGTCATTAGCGTAACTATAAAAACTATATCAGGATATGATGCGTGCATACTAATGTCCACCACTAGGTGAAATTTCTTAGATTCCCAAAAGAATTACAATGAATTATGCGGATTGCATTTGATATTTGACAACCATTACAAATAAGAAGATACAGTAAGTTAAATGAGGATGCCAAAACAAGTATGAAGATGCTAACAATAATTGGATCAAGTTACCTATTTGGAGAGAGATGAAGAGAAATGGCTTATATGCACTCACCAATTCCAAATGGCTCAAATTTTAAGACAGATATGAACAGAAAACAAATAATAACTAACCCCAAAGACCAAAATTCTGCTGCTTGCATGATTCCCTTTCGAGGAGATTCACACTTGTTCACAGCAAGAATGATCAACTTATTGGAATAGTTCTTGCGTAACCAGTCTGCTATCTCCACATCGGCTGCAATTAGACCTGCCTGTTCAGAAATTCTATGCACTGTCATAAGTACTCATGGGTTTAACAGAAAATAATACAGAAACTGACAAGCATCCACAGAAAAAGAAAAAAAAAAGGCTGCACCTGGCCATCAACAAGAAATATAATAACAGATGATTCCTCCACAGCTGCAGCAGCTTGTCTTTCAATCATTGAGGGCATCCTAGCAACAGCTGCCTCCCTAGCAGCAAGCGGAATACCGTCCATGCCAATAGTTGTAGTTATAGCGAAATCTTCCATAACATTATCTTGTGATTTTGATAAGGTGAGAACACCCCCGGTATCCACCACCATAAATTCATGATCTCCCCAAAAGGATCTACCATACAAGCGATCCCTAGTAACACCAGGTTCATCCACCACAATAGCCCTGTTGCCCTACAATTCATTATTACTCAGAATAAATAATTCAAAATCATGTTCCCTTAACATATGAAAGCAAATGACAAAAATACACATACATCAACAGAAGTCCAAATGAAAACGATTAGTTACCCCAACAAGACGGTTAAATAGTGCTGATTTGCCAACATTTGGCCTCCCAACAATTGCAACTCTGGGGAGGAGATGGTCAGGTACCTGCATATACAAGTTCAAACATCCTAAGCAACTACAAAGCTTGTCTATGTAAACAATATATATATATATATATATATATATTCGTGGCACCGAAAAGCTTCAAAATTTGATCTTTTTTCTTGGGGTTCCAGTAAAACAGTATGATAATAATAGTAAAATGAGATAGACTAACCTCTGAATTAGTAACTTTTTGCCTCTTTTGCTTTCTAGTTTCCTTCATATCATCACTGTCATCCTCTGAAACCAATCAACCAACAAATTATTTACCACAAACAAGTCAACAAGAACAAAAGAAAAAGGTTTTACAAAAACAATAATAGTTTTAAACGCCACCGATTCCCAATTGGCGAGAGAACGAGCAAGAGTATTCTCTAACAACATCTTCAGCTTCCTCCTCTAGCGCGTCAAAATCAACCTCGTAATCGTCGCTGTCAGACTCATAAACAACCTCGGATTCTTCCTCTTCATCGTCCTCCTCGAACTCCTCAACGGTGCTGTTAGTGAAGCAACGGCGAACGGTTAGCTTGGAAATGGAGAGAGGAGAGCGAGGAAAACGGAGGAAAATTGAAGGAATTGAAGGTGAGAGTGATAAAAATGGAGGAGAAAGGAACGAAGCAGAGATTTTTGGAAGTGGAGAAGAGAGAAATGGAGAGGATGAGGTGAAAAGATTGCTGCTTGACATTGGAAATCGGAACTGCAAGCTTTTGGCGGGGAATTTTGGGAGGGTTTAGCTTTATCCTCTATTTTTTTTTTTTTTTTAATTATTTAATGATGCGCACGTTAAATGGCTGTGGTCTTTGTTCAAAAAAAAAAACATGGCTGTGGTCCAAATTGCGCCTTTGCGACACGACAACGTTCGACGAAAATAACAAATTATCGTACGATTAGCAGTTTGAGTGTATGAACGACGTCGTATATTGTTTTTACGACATCGTTTCAATAGTTTATTTTGTTATTTTAACAAGAGATTAGACAAACAACTTTACGACTCAATGTTGATATTTTGTATGAATTAGCAAATAATTTGAAGAATGTTAAACGATGAAAAAAATAAATTTTGCATAAAATTATTTTTATTTAATCATTATATTACTTGAATATTTTTAAGGATATCGATAAATAAAAAAAAATCATATTTAAAATATTATATTAAATTGTTCAACCGTATTAGTAAAAGTCGAGCAGACAGATGATTTAAACCGATTAAACTATTGAACACATTTTTTATCTGAAGTAGATAAAAATTTGGAACAATAGAGAGGGGGATGGCAAATTTGGAAATTAAATCTTGATGGTCTTTAAGAAGAATGGCCAGGCCACTCTCATGAGTCATGATTATGCAAAACTACAACTATTCACATATTCAATAGACCACTATTGATTAATTAAGAACAGTCATAAGCATTAACAACATCTCTCAATCAAAATTTTTCCCATTGAAAGACAGCACAGGACAATGCAAAGGAAAAACAGCCCTACTATTTTGCCTCATCAGTGGCAAGCCTGGCGATGGTGAGTTTCCAATATCTTTAAAAGGTGATCTTTTTGCAGCATTATGTCCAGTGCTGCATGCATTCAGCTTTTTTCTTCCAACAGTGGTCTGAGTCTGAGTGCAGAATCCCTCATCTAATCTTCCATGTTGGTAATTTTCCTTCAATCTGCACACCAAGACTCGTTTCTCCATCTCATTTGGTGAATTCGGTGCCAAATGTTTGCTGCTTCTGCTTCTTTCTGTTGCTTTCTCCTTCCTCAGCCCTTCAAGCTCCGCACGAAGCTTTGATACCTGAGCTTGTAGCTCACTTGCTTTTGCTTCAGAAGAGTGTGCTTTCACCCTCCATTCTTTCACCTGTATAAAGCAGCCTCCTAATTAACATTTTATTTGGCGCCATGAATTTTAGTAAAATGTATAATACCGTTACTTACAGCTGACTGTAGTGTTTGAATTTGATAATCAGAATCAAGTGCCCTATCTTCCCAAAAATCTCTTGAAGCTTGTAATTCTTCCATCTCATTCCTGACTTGTCCCAGCATGTCCTGCATTTGAGACCATTGCTCCGTCTCAGTACGAACTTGCTCCACAACTCTTCTCACTACGGCCTTGCAGCATCCTGAACATGGCCTCTCTTCATGTGGCCTTTGCTCCTGCAAATCACGAAAATCATCAAACCAGCTTTTAGACAAAGCATTAATCTTCTACACAACATACAAACAATGATGATACCTTGCTTGGTTGTACTCTCACTGAGGATGAAGACGTCTCATGACATTCAATTCGCTTGGACGTGGCAGCTGAACTAGATGCAGAGCTGTTTGCTGTAGACAGCATTGACCCGTATTCAACTTCCATCCTCTCCAACAGATTCATATTTGATAATCCCTCCATTTTCTTTCTCAAAATCTCCATCTGAAAGTTCTTTTATGTTAGAAATTCACAATGGAGTTCATGGCAAAATGTAATAAAAGAAGCTCAACTGATTAGATGAGATGATATAATGAAGAAATCTAACGGTGAAGAAACAACAAATTCGATACGTTACATTGCTGCTGCTGCAGTTCGAAGCAAAATTTGCATTGTCGCTGAAAGTAGTTTGAACTGACAAGCTTGCTTCTGCCATTTCTTTAATCTCCTTCACACGTGTCTCATCTGATTCTCCTGCAAACTTCTCTAGCTCTCTTTGAAGTTGAGATGCTTGTTTATCGAAATTACTACATTTTTTAACCTCTGAGTCCTTATTTCTTGATCTTGATCTTCTCTGCAGCTTCTCTAGTTTCTCAGTCAATTCAACTATCTCTTCCTCTAAGATCAGGCTCGCATCCTTTCCTTCACACACCTTTTTTCTCCCCTATAAACCGATGAACAAACTCATGTCATAAAAAAAATTAAATTGATCATCTAGCAAATGAAAAAAAAAAATGAAATTGCAACAAATAAAAGAACCAAATACTGTTAATACAAGTTCAAAAAAAAATACTGTTCTCTTCGTTTCTACTATCAGAAAAAGTTGGCTCAGGTAAACCAACAATCAAATGTGTTGCATTTTCGCTAACAGTTTCTAATCAACTCAACAATGTGCGAAACTGTTGTTTTTTCCAGGTTGCTGATGAGGAAAACATATCATTGTGCATTTTCTCTGATTCCAAACAGAGGACTCTGTTTAGTTACATAGAGAACATGTGAAGACTAGTAAACCAAATGAAAGACACAATTCAAAACACTGAAGGGAAACTGAAAAAGGATGGAGAGATAGAGCCAGAGATACTAACAGAAAGAAGAGTTTGAATAGCAGATCTCAAAGCATTTTCCACCTGAGCCCTTCTTCTCTCCATCTTCTTCACAGCAATCTCTCTCTCCATTCTTAACAAATTACACTCCGCCCTCAGCATCTCAGCTTGAAACCTCCACTTCTCTTCCTCGACTAACACACTATCTCTTTCCTCCACTCTTTCTCTCCTTTCCTCTTCACACTGATCACTCACCATTACAATAGGCAAAACTCCTCTTGTAAAAACTCTTTCCTGATCAAATAAACTCTCCAGCTTCCCTTTCCTGTCCTTCTGCGAACTGGCTTTTGTGGCATTAGATTTTGATGGTGTTTTCCTGCGAGGCCTGCGAGGTAAATGCAAGATTCTTGGTGTTGGTGCTGGTGGGTAGTGCCATTTTGGCCTCCTGGCTGTCAATGTTGTTATTGTTGATACTTTATCCATGCAACAATACCTATTTCAGCTCTTTCTTCCTTGTTGAGGCAAGTAATATTGATTTTGCTTTCTGGGTCTGGTTATTATTGGAAGTAAAGCAATAATGAACCAAAAACCATGGCAAAAAAGCTTCAGTTTTTGGATGGTGTTACTGGTCTGTAGTCTAAATATAAGGAAAGAATTCAAAAAGCTTCGAAATGATTGGAGCAAGATTATAACCACTCTCTTCCCTTATTGGTGGACATTGGTTTGGTCTCGGTACATATAATAGAAAAAAGTTCTTTTGGTTTGAAAAAAAAAAAAAAAAAACAGTATATCAATTTTCTTTCTTTTTGGTTTGAAAACGTACTTGTTTTGTTTTATTATACAGAAAACTAGTGTACTGGGTGATGGGGTTTTAGTTAGAAAGAGTGGCAGTTTTGGAGCAGATGTGAGAGTTTGGACTTTTGTTGCAGAATAAACACAACCAACTTCTTTGGTTTGAAAATGGCTAATATATGAGAATCGAAAGATAAAGATTTAGAACTAGATATGCAACTGATATAGAATTAAAAAGGACAGATTCATGCAGATTTTGCGAGAAAAAGATGGAGTCTTTCTTTATTTTGAAAATGAAATTGAAAATAATAATTAAAAAAAAATGCTTACTTTTCTTGAATTATAGTTTACAGGCATTGAAGTTCATGATGTCTAAGATTTAGTTTAATGGTTTTAAAAGAAAAGGAGGTTTAGTTTAATGGGTGGTGGATTCAGGTTTTGGGTTCAGATGGAGAAAGGAGCAGTGGCAGTGAGAAGTAAAAGCATAGGCGTGCAACCTCGTTATGTGGAAAGGAACAGGGATTTCAAATGAAAGGTGTGAGCGTTTCTTTCTCTCCTGTTCTGCTGCTTAAAATTAATTTTCCTTGGACTATGTTTTTTTTTTTTTATAGGTATGTGAGAAAGGTCAGATTCATGTTTCACCCATTTTTGGCTATTTTTGCCCTCACCAATCTATAATTTACCTACACAAAAAATGGACAATGTAACAAAATTATTAGGTGAGCACAAAATCATGTGCTACTCATGTAACAAGTTAACCGTGATTAATATCAAAATTAAAGTTAATTAATTTATAATCCTATATCGTGAAATCATTCACCCAAAAACTTTTTCATTTTTATAATGCATTTGGCTCTATAATTATTTTTCGTATTTAATAGTTTTAAGTGATTGACTAATTCAAATTAAGTTGAATAGACTCTATAAGAAAAAAAATTATTTCAACGCCGTTCCCCACGAGTAGTTCAAGTGGTAAAATATGTGGATATCCAGTTGTGGAAAGCAGAGTTCGAATTCCGTCCCTCCTGCTTTTCCCTCTTGTGGTGTTAAAAATTAACCATCTCATCTGAAAATTTAAAATAAAAAAAAAAACTATTTTAATCTCTATTTTCTCATAAATATATGATTCAATCTGAAGATTTTATTTAAAAATTTTAATTTTTATCACTTAAATCTAAAAAAATGTCTTAAATGCTGAAAAAATCTTAAAAATTTAAAATTCATTGATAATTAAAAAATGTTATTAATGAAGAGTTTATCATTTAGTGCATGTTTTTATTTTAAGCATTTTCTTTTTGTGTGTATCAACTTGTGCATTCAATATATATATATATATATATATAGGGTTGAGGCTAACCATTACAAGGGAAAACTTCTGTTAGAAATGACAATATGAATCCATGAGATTGTTAAAAAAATGGATGAATTTGAATTTGGTTTGATAAAAAATATGACAAATGGTAAATAGGGTTTGGGCAAGAAATGAAAATTGATATATTAATGTTAGAGTTGTCTTTTTTTCAGCATAAACGTTAAGGACATTCACAAATAACAAGATACACTAGCATATCAAATTTAAGGAAAAAAATGTTAAATTAAGAGGATGATTAAGCAATAAATTTTTTCTTAA
This sequence comes from Mallotus repandus, assembly GCA_949671775.1. Taxonomy (NCBI): domain Eukaryota; kingdom Viridiplantae; phylum Streptophyta; class Magnoliopsida; order Malpighiales; family Euphorbiaceae; genus Mallotus; species Mallotus repandus. The sequence goes on from CATIWM010566807.1 coordinate 21,975, forward strand.
AAAAAATTGAATGGGGTGCGTGCCGTTAAAGGTGATGCAATGCAATTGGCTAGTTATTGTTTAATAATTAATGAAATGTATTTTTAATTAATTACTAGTTTAATGGATGATTTTCAACACTGACACTCTCATTCCTCTAAGCTTCTTTTGCTCCCTCTCTCTCTCTCTCTCTCTCTCTCTCTCTCTCTCTCTCTCTCTCTCTCTCTCTCTCTCTCTCTCTCTCTCTCTCTCTCTGTGTAGTTTGATTCTCTTGATATTAACATTGTTGTTCTTTGTATTTATGATCAATTTCAAAGTTAAGAACCCAAACCTAAAAAAAAAAAAATTTAAAGTGCTTTTTTGAATAACTTAGAAGTCAAAAGAAAGTGAGAGATGAATTTATAATCTCACCTTTCAGTATACATCACATGAGCCATTAAACTACAGAGAATCTAAAAAAAATCTTGGTTGCTTCTTCTACTATTGAAATTAATGTCCACACCCATGCACTTTGTTTTGTTTAAATGTGTATATAATCTGCAAGAGGACCACTTGCTCCTTTTAGGAAGTTGCTTTGTCTTGAGTTTACCTCACCAATTTCATCATAAAAATCTTCAATTGCTATGTCTCAATGTATCTATATCAGATGAATTGGTAATTTTGTATCATTATTATAAAAAATCTTAGTCTTAATCACTATTATTTAAAGTTCAATAAAATCTAATTAATTTGATTGAGTTTCATCAAGATTATAAAGATGTTAAAAGTCTCACCAACTAATTTAATGTCTATTTTTAACTCCATTAAGACTATAAAGATATTAAAAGTCTCATCAACTAATTTAACATTTTTTTTTTTTGAACAACTAATACAAATAGTTAATTTTTTAACACCACAACGGGAAAAAATATAAGTAAAGGTTCGAACCTTACTTACTTCAACTGACTATTCACACATTTTATTGTTTAAACTTCTTGTGGAGATATTTAGTGTCATTATATATTATATTAATATTGAAATTCAAAACGTGACTTAATCAATAGTTTTCAAATAATTGATTCCAACAATTGTTTTTATAGTAAAAAGGCAAAATTAGACTATCAAAAAATAATATGACTATACAAGAAATAAAATTATAACGATATTTTTTTTGATGTTTAATAGGTTTAGATGTGATTTATTTATTTTAAAAATAATTTTACAATAAATTATTTTCATGAGAGAAAATGATTATACAGTACGGGCAATAAAAATAGTTATAAATTTTTCTTTTTAATCGCGATAAATATTTTATATCACATTAAATTAAAAAATAAATAAATTTTGTGTGTTCACCAACTTCTGACGTTGTAAATATTTCAAAATTAATCGTTACAACTTACAAAACAGGGTTTACTTATTATAGTGTTAAAGTTCCAACAAACTCAGTTGCAAAAATTAATCATAATTTATTATCTTAACCATTCTAAGATGTTGTTTGTCTGTACTTTACTTGGATAGAAGACAATAGAATACAATACACCCACCCCACCCACCTCTACTATACTTGCTTTGCAAATGCGAAGTTTAAACACCAAGTCCATGTCCTTTTTTTTATTATTATTTTTTAATTATTTACAAGTTGTAATATAGTTATAAGCAAAGGACCATTTTTGTCGTTTATTTTGAAACTTATGCTATTGTCTACTCTGCTATAGTTCCTTAAAATCAAGGCAATTTGGCATCTTTTACTTGCATTGCATGCCCCATGTTATACAAAGGTGAATACCTATTTGCAAAGCAACTTCAAATTTTGAAAATCAACTATATCAATTTTTTTTTTCAATTCAAAACGATAGATTGAAAATTTCAACTACAAATATGAATATTTTTTTTCATTTGTAATAGATATTTTATGATGATGGAAGACCTTCTATATATCCACTACAATTTATACAGGAAGCAAACAAGTGACGCGATATATTACAATTAGTATAAAATATTTTCTTAACAATTCACTAATGTTATGTTTGGATGTAAGAAATTTGAATATAGATTTAGATTTCAATTAAATCTCTTGTTTGGGAACTAAATGAATTTATATCTATGAAAAATTGAAATAAATTCTCAAGAAATTTAATAGCTCATTTTGTAAAGATTTGAAATGACATATAACTACATATTATTTAAAATTTAATATTTAAAATATAAGATTTCAAATCAAATAATTGCATCCAAACATATTCTAATATAAAATTTATTTTAAAGTAGTAAAATATCGTTAGATTAAATTATATTATGCACGGTAAAAAAATTATAAAATATATGAAATTAATTGAAATATTATACATGTGAGGTTGTAAAATATCAACTTCATATTTATTTATAGGTTATAAATGAGCTCAATAAAATGATTTTATTCCATGGGAAACACAATAGAGTGCAATAAAAATACGAGGGGGTAACTCGTGATATTGAAGTTATGACCAATAGTACAAACACAAAATGTGCCCTTGCAAGTACTATTATATTTGGCATTTATTAAAAAAAAAAAAAAAAAAAGATGTTCACCATTTTGAATAGATTTTTGCCCACTCCATTATATGATAAGCTAGCTATAACATTTAAAATATTTATTATTGCTGAATATATGAATGAAAATCAGTATGACAAATACAATAATGTCAAGTGCATTTGAATTTACCAGAAGCTAATTAATTTTGTATTAAAAGATTCAAATCTATCTACATATCGATATGTGCATAAGTAGATGTATGTAACCTACACCATTTATGCCACTTGAAATGAGGAAAGATTTTAAATTTTTTTCAACTCTGATATAGAATTTGAAAAGCATTCATTTAAAATCAATACAGATTTAATATCATTAGAACAGGAGAAAATAGTTGTTATTAGTAATTAATATTTTAAAAACTACTTTTATAAGTTACTCCTAATAGTGAGTCTCATGCAATTAAATTCAGGAAACATTATAATTATTTTTCTGAAATTTGATGAAATTCACTCATTTATCTTTATATTTTCAAAAGTTAACTAGTAACTTCTCACATTTAATTTTATTAATTATTTCTCTTTTCTGCTCACTAAATAGCCTTTCAAGTTTGATATTTTTATTGTAAATCTCTAAAAGTCAACTAAATGTTCTCTCAGTTTCAAGTTTAATTTTATTAACTATTTTCCTTTTCCGCTAAATGAATGAATTAAAACAAGCCTTAAATGGGTAATTGTAATTTTCTCTTTAAATCTAAAATCTATCCCTTTTAAAGAAAAGGAATTTTTACATAAATTCTCAAAAATTTATGCCATTAACATGCAATGTCCTATGTTTTCTAAATATTACACCCGTGTGTCTTTTTTCTTGCTTGCATTTTTTTTTTCCGTCAAATTTCCAAGTTTCTTCTTGGATACTACCACTCGCCAGTTCATCTGTTTCTCTTCTCTCAATCAAACAATGAAAACCCATTACCCAATTTTCTCTTTTTCTAGAGAAAATCAAGAAAAATAAATTTTTTTTTCAAAAAACAGAAGGCTTAGATTCTTTTTCTTTCTTTCTATAATGGGTTGTTTTCTTGCTTGATTTGGATCCTCCAAAGATCGCAGCAAACACCGTAAACAGAGACATAAGATTCAACCTCATGACCAAGTAACTTTTTTTGATTTGGGTTTTCTAAGTTTTTTCCTTTTTTGTTTGGTTACCGAAAAAATTGCTTAGAAGAGGAGTTGGCGTTCTGTTTATTGGGTTCGTAAATAAAAAGATTTGAACTTTTGAATCAAATGTATCTTTTTTTTTTTGTGATTACTGAGTGGAGCTTTAATTATTAGATTATTGTAAAAGTTATGATTTTTTTTTGTAGAGAAATGCAGGCATTAAACCAGTGTAATCTGCATTTTTTATTGTTGTACGAGCCCACATACGCATTCTTATATTTTTCTGCTATTCATTGGTTGATGTGTTCATTCCTCGGCGTTCTTTTGATGTTTAGAGGATACCTATTTTTGAACTATTTATTCTCATTATTGATTTTTAATGTTTAATTATTAACGTCTTATGTATTCAGTTATTTCTTCTCAGGACTCTATCCAATGTTGTTTGCTTCACATTTAACAAATGAGGCTGCAATTATTAAGTAATCTATCTTGTTATAGTCCTACACATTTACATTAATCTTGGGGATTCAACCTAAATTGACTAAGGAATTGACTTTTATTGGTATTTGTAGTTTGGCCATTGCAGTGACGTGAATTCTATTTAGAATTAAGTTAGTTAATTATGTTTATAATTAACCTTTCCTTGAGTAATTTGGAATAATCTAATTGATGGTTAATTTTGTTATTGTATTTAATACTCCCTCCGTCCCATAATATTTGGTAAAATTTTTTTTTAGGGATGTCCCAAAATTTTGTCCACTTTCCATTTTAGGATGGAAGTTAATTAAACAAATGTCTATAACACCCTTATTAATTACATTGATAATACCACTAATTTTTTATTTTGAATTTATATGTTTAATAAATATGTTGAAGTTCTAATACCATTTTATTTGAATATATTACTCTTATTATTACTATTTTTATATAACTATTCATCGACTATTCTTTAAAGTTTTTTTTTTTTTACCAAATACTTAACACCCCAAATATGAAAAATAATCATGTTGCTAAGATTAGGTCTAATTTCCCTATATTGGCATGTTTATATATGTTTTTTGTTTTCTTAAAATAGTGAAATACTAATGCAAATTATTTTTTTATTAAATATTGTTGGTATTTTTTCAAATTAATAAGATGTTTTTATTTGAGTTGTGATCTTATCAACAACATTAAATAAGCATAATCTCGCAGAACGTTTCACACTTGATAAAATAAAAAGTATTAATAGGGATATTTTAGTAACAAAATGGTAAAAATACATAAAATAACTATAAATAACTAATTTTCTTAATCTGTGTGTGGAAGTAACTTTGCCAAATATTATGGGACGGAGGGAGTACTAATTTTTTTATTATGTAGTTTATAACTTTTAATTTTTTTAAAAATTTTGGGTGAATAAAAAAAATCAAATTAATTAAATTTATATTTTTAATTATTTTATGATCTCAAATAAGTCATTGAATTGATATCAAAAAATTGTTCTCCTTTTTCTAATCTTGCATTTCAAGTGACAGATATTCTAATATGTCTACTATATAAAAAATCATTGTATTCTTGTGTTGAAAATTAGCAAAAAATATTAATTAAATTTTTTGCTACACAACAAGTTTAAGAAATAGTAAGAATGATACTTAAAAATAGTGCTATTTGAATATTATTCATACATGATACAATCTAAATAGTATATTATTTGAATATTATAAGAATATGAAGCTCAAAACAGTATCTGAAACTCAATAAAGTATATTATCTGAATATTATAAGAATATGAAACTTAAAACAATATCTGAAACTCAAAACAGTATATTATCTGAATATTATAAGAATCTTAAACTCAAAAGAGTATTTGAAACTCAAAACAGTATCTCAAACTCATAAATATAGTATATATTTTTTAATATTATTTGTATATGATACAATTAAAATAATATATTTTTTTAATATTATTCGTATATGAAACTCAAAACAGTATTTGAAACTAAAAAAAGTATCGCAAACTCAAAACAATATTTGAAAATTAAAAACGGTATCTCAAACTCATAAATATGGTATATTTTTCTAATATTATTTGTATATGATACAATAAAATAATATATTATCTGAATATTATTATCTGAGACTCAAAACAATATATGAAACTCAAACTAGTATCTGAATATGATAATTTGAGTAAGTGTTTATTATTGGTATCAAACTAATATATATATATATATAAATATACAAATTTATATTTCAAAATATTTTTCTAGCATATATGAAATTTTAATTATTTATTAAAACAAATATGAGTTATATAATTTAAATATATTAATTATATCTCTGAAATAGAGCACACTGCCTATATATATATATATCAATAACCAAAACCAAGACTAAAAACAAAAAACAAAAAATAAAGAAAAATTTGAAAACAGAAAATAAGTAAAAAAATAAAAATAAAAATAAATAAAGATAAAATTAA
>CATIWM010566811.1:0-15114 GCA_949671775.1 Mallotus repandus
ATTGAGCATAAAAAAATATTGATAAAACAGTACCTTAAAAATTAAAAAAAAAATTAGCAAAAAAATGTAGAGAAAAAAATGAAAAAAGTAAAAAAAATGTTTGATTCAAAAAAAATAGAAGGATCAAAATTGATTAAAAAAATAGAATGATCAAATTGGTGATTTAATTAGTCAAATAACTTTTAGAAGAACTATGGCCTAGATTTGAAAAAACAAATTTTCTTAAAGTTATTTTTGAAAATACTTTTGATTAATATGACTTTTGATATTATTTTTTATTTTTTGGCTATTTATGAAAAAACTCTAAAATCTATATATGTAGACATTTTTCTTGTTAAAAAGATGGAGGATACATAACAAAAAATAATGATGTGTAAATGAGGTGAAGATTTTATCGGTTCGATAGGTTTTTACCTATTTTTATAATTGAATCAAATTGAATTAAATTAGAAACTAAATTAAACTGGACTAATGTAATTGAATCGAAGCGATACAAAAATTGAACTGACCAAACTAAATTAAATTTTAATAAATATTAATTATTTTAAATTTTTTTATTAAATTATTACATTATTTTAAAAAATAAACATATAGTTTTAATTTATTCTATTATGTCAATCAACTGAATTTTTTAATATAAAATTGAACTAAATTGGATGAAAATTTTAATTCGATTCAATTTATAAATTCTGAAAGTATTAAAATACTAAAATTAAATTGAACTAGTTCAATTTTCCCTTCGTGGAAAATATGTAAAATAAAAAAAATTCTTCAAAAATACTTTACCATCAATTTCTTCTTCCTACTTTTATAAAGTTATATTATTCCATTATAAAGTATTGAATGTTTTTAGTCAAAAATTTTTTGGATTATGGAGAAGTTTTTAATAAAGGGTTGCTTGCTAACTTTGTTATCCCTATCCTATCGCACAAAATTAAAGCTGACTCACTCACATTTATCCCTCGATTTTAAGAATGTGCACGTTCGATGTACCAAAATTAAAAACCTCATACGTACTTGGAGTCTCTATCATCTGCAACCAATCTCACTAAACTTCCCCAATTCAATTTTCTACTTATCACCAATAAAAATCACACACGTGTCTTCTTCTCTGCTTACACGCCAAAAATGTTTAAATAAGCAACTTTCACATCTCAGCTTCACTCGAGCATATCCACTGTCACCAGCAGCAGCACCACATCAAAACAACGATGCAAAAGCTATTCGCAGTTAGGTCTGTATTGTCGTCTTTGATTTCAAGGACGCAGAAGCAGCTGCGTGCTTCGTTTTCTACATCTCTTCTTTTGGACGATACTCAGCTTCAGGTGCTTTTTCATTTTTTTTTATCTATGTATTTTCATTGCTTTGATTAGATATGCTTTATAGTGTTTGATGATGGAAAATTGGTTGTTTAATATACAGTTTAAAGAGAGTGTTTCGCAATTCGCACAAGAAAATATCGGTCCTCATGCTTCCACGATTGATCAAACTAATAATTTCCCCAAGGTATTGATTTGGAATCATTATTAGTGTTTAATTAGTTTTTTGTTAATTAATTAACGGTTTTATTGCTATTTTCATTAATTTTTTTCTTTATTTTTTTGCTCTAGGAAGTCAATTTATGGAAGCTTATGGGAGATTTTAATCTTCATGGAATTACTGCACCAGGTTTGAGTTTATGGAGTTTTTTTCTTGTTAAATTAGAGGCAGTAATTTATAATATTGTAATCGAAAAGATTGATGTGTGAAATGAAATAATTCAATTTGATTAATTGATGTTTTTATTTTTGGTAGAGGAATATGGAGGACTAGGTCTTGGGTATTTGTATCATTGTATAGCGATGGAAGAACTTAGCCGTGCTTCAGGATCTGTTGCTCTTTCCTACGGTGCTCATTCTAATCTGTGCATCAATCAGTTGGTAAAGAAGAGAGCATTTTCGTGAATTTCGTGGTAATTTTACTCTGTGTGTGGTTTATGGGAGTTCTTGATGTAATTATAATGGTTTTGGTTAGGTTAGGAATGGAAGTCCTGCTCAGAAACAGAAGTACTTGCCAAAGGTTCTATGTCTTTCCCTTTTTTCTTGATCATTTTCCCCCCATTGTAGTACTTCTGTCATGCCCCTGCATCAGATGATGTGTTTTGGCAAACTTCAACTATCCCTTCCAGCACCACCAGTAAATTGAAATTCATGTTATTGTCTCTTTATGTGGGGAAACAAGTTAATATTGTTTTTCATCTGTATCCTGATATTTGTATTAGAGTCCCCTGGTTAATGGTGATATTTAAACCCTCTATGAATTTTGTCCCAAAACTTCTTCATGTTAGCTAATTAGTTATCTGTTGTTACAAAGCTTATCAGTGGAGAGCACGTGGGAGCTCTTGCAATGAGTGAACCCAATGGTAACCTCTATGATCTTTGTCTTACATTTGTGGAGCACTAATGAGGTACTATGTATCTTTCCTTCATTTAGCTGGCTGATATTTTTGTTCTTGCTTCAGCTGGCTCTGACGTTGTTAGCATGAAATGCAAAGCAGACCGTGTGGATGGGGGCTATATTTTAAACGGGAACAAGATGTGGTGCACAAACGGTCCTGTGGCTCAAACATTGGTAGTTTCGTTTAAAATCCATTCACGTTGCCTTGTGCATATAACTTCTTAATTAGCCATTTCCTTTTCGTTACGGATGTGGTAAATTATATTTTTTATATTGTAGTAATATGTACTATGTCTCAATCTCTATCATCTACCACTATTTTAAAAGTTAGATCATTAATATTATTGACTTTATTGACTAATATTGTTGTCCATATTGTTAATCAGTAAATAACAATAATATTTGTATGCTATCTTCAAATTTTGAACTGTCTCAGAAATTTAATTCACAATTTTATGATACAACTAGGCACTTTAAAGAATAAGGTAACACATGTAAACATAAAGAAGCAAATGTTCCATGATGCTATCACAGAAATGGGTTTGTTGAAGAAATTGAGCCAAATTCTTTAAAACTACAATGCGCAGTATGGAAATTCTTAACTCTTAACCCGTTTAGATTATATACTAAAATTTTATACTTGCAATGTAATGCATTTTACATTCTTTTCTATCCTCAAAGTTGCGATTTTTTATGTATGCACATTGGTAATAGCTCATGCAATTATTATTTTGGCTCTAGTTATCTGTATATATTATCATACTCATGCCATCAAGGCTGAATGCAGGTCATTTATGCAAAAACAGACATCAAGGCTGGATCAAAAGGAATCACTGCATTTATCATTGAAAAAGGAATGCCCGGGTACGTGGATCAGTTGTCATGTTTTGTTGAATGAGGCAGGCCATAGTTCTAGTTCAAAAGATAAAAGTAGTTTCAGTGAAGGAATTTCATCAGTTTATGTTGCAGCTACTAGAAACAAAGTCTGGAGTTTTTTTTTGGCCTTAGTAGTTGGCATACAGAGTCCAGCATATATACACTTTCTTCTAAACATTGAGTCAGGCAACTACAAAGGGGAGTTTACAACTTCTAGGTTACTTTTCTATTTTGTTTTTATTTTAACTTTAAGCATTGCTGCATGTAGCTTGTGATAATGTGCAAACATGTTAGAAATTTTAGGTTTGCTTTGCTTATTGAAGATAGGTTTATTTTAAGTATTGTTTAGTATCACCTTTAAAGTTTCATAAAGGATCAATGAGGCCTGCTTCACATGATAGAGAGGGAAATTCTGAGATGAACTTTGTTTGTTTCTGGTAAATGCAGATTTAGTACTGCTCAGAAGCTAGACAAACTTGGGATGCGAGGAAGTGATACGTATGCTGACAATTCTCTGAGCAAAGTTCTCTTTTTAGTCCATTAGCCCATCTTTCTGCCTCTTTCTAACATGGATGATGGTTGAACAGATGTGAGCTTGTCTTTGAAAATTGCTTTGTTCCAGAAGAAAATGTCCTCGGGCAGGAAGGAAAAGGTTTTCTTTCATACTGTAAGCTTGTAATTTTTTATTTTTTTTTTGGCTATAGGAAGATGTCCTTAAAGCAAGAAAGTTGCTAGGTGTCTCATTAGTGCACTGTAACAACTAAACCTGATAGGTTTCAGTAGTCTCTATACCCAAGAAGGTGACTGTAGTTTCTTTAATTGCCTCCAACCTCTCATAGTATCCCTTTAAAGCTCCCCGACAGGAGATCATTATTTGAGTTTACGTCCTTGCTTGAAAAGCTGTTATTACTGTTAAGGAATCTTTGCACATGGTGCTTGCACAATGTTGTGATTGTTGGTACTGAACTCACTGTAGTGTTGCTAAATATCAATAATTTTCCTTGCAGGAGTTTATGTCATGATGTCAGGGCTCGATCTGGAGAGGCTTGTTTTGTCTTCTGGGCCCCTCGGTATCATGCAGGCATGTCTTGATGTTGTACTTCCTTATGTCCGACAAAGAGAACAGTTTGGCCGCCCAATCGGGGAATTTCAGCTTATACAGGTTCTTGAACATCATTGACACGGAGTAATATTTGATGTTTGTACAACATCTTAAACCTTACTACATTAATTTGTCTGAAATTACAGGGGAAGGTTGCTGACATGTATACTTCTTTACAATCTTCAAGGTATATGATTGTATTAACCAAATGCTCTATTCTTTGTGATTCTGGTTAGGTGGCTGTTGACTGTTCTGTTTTTCCAGGTCATACGTGTATTCTGTTGCAAAGGACTGCGACAATGGGAAAGTTGACCCTAAGGTGGTGATGATGCTTTTTTTCACACCCCTGCCTAGATATTTTTCTCTGGCTTTTAGTTTGTCCACTCACTATTTGAATATTCTGTGCTACATTTATGGGCTTCTATTGGTAAATATGTTTTAAGGAGAAAAGGTCCATTATAAATTTTCTTGGCTCATTTTTCTTGTATTGATATTTGATGGCCGCTGCCAGCAGGGTCAAAATTCAAAATCATTATGGTCGTTCACTTTGTGCAATTTTGTTGTCATAGCATCTGTCAATAAGAATATTTGAAGCATTAGACATCATTAATGTGTGGATAAACCTTTTTTTTTCTGTAATATATGTTTTCATTTGTTGTTTAGAGCGACAGTAGAGTGGATTTCTCTCTCCTTGCTCTTTAATCACTATGTTAAGTGTTGAAAGTTTTATCCCCAGTTTTCTCTTAACTATTCTTCTCCTAACACGATTGCATCGATGTTGGTTCATTTGTTTTGTTATTTGTATGTATAAAATGCTTCATCTTAACCATGGAAGTAATCACTTGTGCATATTTATTTAGGATTGTGCTGGAGTCATACTCTGTGCGGCTGAAAGGGCAACCCAAGTTGCATTGCAGGTGAAAGATCATTAAATTACTTTCATGTTTCATTTATAAATTACAGAATTTGTGTTCCTTTCTACTCTACCCTCCCTCTCTTTCCTCCTTGTGCTATCCAGAAACAAGGCAAAAAATCAAGATAAGTTTTATAGATATCATACAATCAAATATTGTTTATGCTTTAGCAACATAAATCCTTTTCGGCTTGTTTGGAATAACTCATGTAAAAGAATTTCTGTGAAATCATGCCATATTTAGTGTGATTTCAATGCATTTCTTTCAGGATGACTTTCTTTTGTATAGGTTGAAAGAATTGATTTCTAACAGCTATAGGCATTCCAAACAGAACTGACTTCAAGTAGATTCTATTTTGCATAGCCAATGCTGCTTCATTCTTGCACGTGGTATATTTCTGAAAATATTTGCAGGAATGATTACTCCTGCATCTTTGGTTAATATATTGACCTGGGGCTAGCAGCAAACACATTGGATGATAGATCTAGCATTAAGTGTTATTAACTTATAAGCTGTATGTTTTTAGATTCTTTACGTGTCCATTTTCAACTTTGCAGGCCATACAATGTTTAGGCGGCAATGGGTACGTAAATGAGTACCCAACTGGTCGTCTTCTTCGAGATGCAAAACTATATGAGATTGGGGCAGGGACTAGTGAGATCAGACGGATGATAATTGGTCGTGAACTGTTTAAACAGTGAGAGTGAATATGCGCGTCTGCCGTCTGATGCATCCCTCATGAGAGAAGTAAATTATTCTTTTTAGTCATTTTGAAATGTAAACTTCCCTTACAGTTCAAGGATATACACAATCTTTACCAGTTTACTTGAACAGGAAATGAAGTCAAAAAAAATTCTTATCCTATGTTTCACGTTCCATGGAGATCTTCAAAAGATATAGACTTAGAATAAACTTTAACTTATTGAATAGAGTACATGTATTTGTCCCTTGACCAGAAAGGGAACAGAGTTTGGTCTTTAAATTTCTATTACTGGCTGTTCTCATCAAAAACCTAATTAAATCCGCTCTAGAATAAATAAATTGTAGCATCTGATGCACTTGCCTAAAGAGCACTTAACTCGTGCAACCTAGTCGAGATAGCAGATTTAAAGCACTTGCTTTCTTGGTTCCTTTTGTCTGAAAAGGTCTATTCCCCAAGTACCAACAAACAAATTAAAAGCTCAATGGGATGCTATAGATAGTTTTCACCGTGTGGTAAAAAATTTGGAATCAAGAAAAGTTTCAGGGTTAATGGGGATTTATGGGATCAGAAAAACACTACTAAATCCAAACCTTGGGAACAAAGCGAGGGCTGCAAGCGTCAGTCAGCAGCAGAAACTCAACTATGGGTTTTACTTAAAAATGGATTTCGCAAACATAAACAACGTTTCATATTTCAAGATTTGCGAGCACAAACATGGCATTCTTTCAACTAATATCTAGCATCACTTGACCATGTTTCCAGTTTTCTGAAAACAAAATACATTCTTTTGATCTTCGTGCAATTGCTCCTAAACCCGTCTAATAGACAAGCTGTCACACGACCTCAAGCCTGATTCATGGTTTATATGCTTCCAATCTAGGAGAATATCACACTACTAGTTATATTCATACATACAACTGGCCACCAGAAAGCAGTGACTTCAAACAGTTAAAACAACCTTCAGTCGTCATATAAGGCTACAATAGGCTCAGTAGCTTCAGAGCTCAACATGTTCTCTTGATAAAGACAATCATTGAACTTAAGATCTTAAACGACAGAAGATACATAACTAGGTTCATGTTTTAACAAGTTGCACACAGCAATCATACTATTCAAGCCAACATGACTAGGTTCAAACCATTATTACTGTGGAGAAGAATCCGGCTGGCCCACTGATGAAGACTTTGATGCTTCCATTGCAGCATGTGCTTGATCCAAGCAGCTTTGAGTATCATCACCAATTACTCCAATGGTCATCTTCTCCACTTCTTCTTGGGTATATATATGGATCTTAGATGCGACGTTACAGAACTCACTGTCACCAGAAAAACTCGGTAATAAGGCTCATTGAGCAATCGCAACTAGGGTCTGTAAATCATTCTGAAAGATCACTAATTGGGAAAAAAATTCAAGGAGCCATCGTTAACATGCGACCATTTAAGAAAGATGCAGCATTTTCTTTTGATATGAAATAAATGAGGCATATTAAACATGCATCATCATGCTATGAACTGAATTGTTGATATACAAATGTTGGTTTCATTTTATAGATACTTACTGCCATGGGTCGTCTCCAACAACCATAACATCATTCTCACTGTCAGTATACAATATGCGCCATCCTTTGTTGGGATCTCGCAGAAGGCCTTCCATGCTAAATAACTTTTCAAGTTCACTCAATAAGTCACTGTAGCCATTAAGTCTTGATAGATCAATAGCTCTTCCAACCAAGCTGCCTTGTTTGTGAACCTTCAATAAATTTATGCAACTACACGTAAGAAACCAAGTCAAAAAAGCAAGTCAATGTCTAGCTTTGCTTTTAATGCAGCTTACCTTTGTACAACTCCGCTTACCAGAGTTTTGAGAGTTTGGATTTGGTGATTCTGCAGTCAAAGAGAATCCAAACAGCTTACAGCCACTAGCAGTCCCACTAAAAGAGTTGTCCTTTTGGTTTCTCAGATTTACCCCTAAAGCTGGTGAAGCAGAAACAGTTTCCTGTGTCGTATGATCGTTCAGCTGATTAGGCTTTCCAACTTCATCTCTAGCAACACCAGTCTGAATAGAAGATGCACCAAACTGGAAATTTTCTCTTGGGAAGGTAGTTGCATAAGAGCGCATTCTGGCATCTTGGCCAGTTTTGTATAAATCACCATAGGGAAAATACATATTTTGAAGGCTTTCTGCCCCTAGTGGATAGAAAGTGGGTCTGGGTGCTTGATAAATGTTGAAAGAACTGCATCCAAGATTGGGTTTGCCCCAAGCACCCAGGTTGAAATCACCTTTTCCAGTCAGTGATCTCAGTGGGCATATTTCTTGACCTTGCAAGACCTTCGGAAACCTATCAGTTTCCGCAAAGCCTGTGTAAGTGGTGGGGCGAGCCCTTGTTATCTCGCCAATATTAGCCTTTTCTCTTCCAGTCAACACCGGATTTTGAGATGTGAAATGCATTGGATTTCGCATCTCAAAATCCGGTGGGCGGTTCAATGTGTCATACCCATATAAGGGTGACACCAAACCTACATTTTCTTGACCTTGCAAGACCTTAGAGGATCTTCCTGACTCCTCAAAGTCTAAAAACCCACCCTCTCCTGCAAAAAGAGAAATAAGCTTCCAGAAGTGGTAATTTCATCAAGAAAGATGAAAGTAGTTATCCGGTGAAAGAGTTGTACCAGTTATGGGGTTATCAGGTGGGTTTGCTTGCATACCAGTCCTCATTTTCTTCAGCCTTGGAGAAGACTGAATGCTCAAGGCTGGTAAAGAAACAGAAGGATCAATCTCCCATGGGGAAACTCGCTCTTGATGATCATTGACAATATCTTCATCCCATCTAACCTGTATAATGGCATGTCAAATGCATCTAATATTAAATTGGTCACAAAAAAAAAAATTGGCACCCCTTCTGATTGCACTTACAAAATTGCAGAAATATGAGCCTAGAGTTGAATAATTATCCCTATAACAATAATGCCATTCATGAGCTAAGAAATTAGCAGTTGCATTTGAACAGTTTCATAACACAACAAATAAAATATAGAAATTTGTGATTGATGATCATCCAACAATTTACTCCAAGAAACCACTACTATGTTTAAAGGATGTTCTGTCAAATGAAGTTTCATGTTATTTCATATGGAAACCACTATTTTCTAGAGTACAAAATGGGTTTACCATCTACAAGTTCCCAAAAGGTTACTAAATCCATTAATATACATTCATCGTGGAGTTGAAGAGACTTTTATAATGTAGCAAGAAACTTATAGTCATGTCCAAGGTATTATATCACTTCCAAAATACAGAAAAATAATCAAAGTAAAATATTGCTCCATGCCAAGCAAAGGCAAGACTAAGAAATGTACCATTAAGCACCTCCATTTGGACCTAGGCCATCTATAAGGATCCAAATCACTTATTCCAGTAACAACACCACTGCACCTGCATCAATGTATAAACACTATCATTTTTTCAGATGGTAACAATTGCAGGGACATGAATTGGATTTGCCGCGTTACTAGATTATACAAAACCTTCTTTCTGGTGAGTCATCCATTTCGAATCTCATCTTGAATCTTGTTCCAATGCACACTGTATTCATGATGCTCTTCATGTACTTTTTGTAAGGTACAACGAAGTCTGCATGACTAGCCCTGCATTTCAGCATTTTCAGACACATTAAAGTCCTTTTCATCTACTACATTCCAAAAAAAAAAGCCATTTAACTTGGACGAACAAGAAAGAAAGAAACTACATCCACATGTAAAATCAATGTAACTACAGCTCCTAGATAACGTCGTATAACTATTTTCTGAACTTTCTTGGAGCTCCATTTGAGTCTGTAATGCACTATAAATCGATACAGTCAACTACTCTAAAACCTATAATTGTTGCAAAAAAAAATCCTTTAAAATAGGAATGTACACTTGATATTTTCTAAATAAATTTTGTATGTACTTTAAACTGCTTTAGACATATATATGAGGGAGTTCAAGCACTGTAAATCTATGTGATTTACATTTTACGCTTCATAAATGAAAAATCCACTTCCCATGTTTATGCACTGAATGGCAACCAGATCTGCTTGTAAAACTAGGATACCCTGCATGAGTTATGTAAACAATAACCATGTTTTGCCTGTTAAAATACTATGATGGGTGCATTGAGATGAGAACAATAGAATGGAGCTTAAAAAGATATCAGAACCCATAATAGCATTGTGATTTGCGTGTTCGAGACTAACGGATAGTTTTACTACTGGATATTGTTCATTCTGTAGTAAGACACAACATTCTTCTAATCGAATTTGGCATCTTAATATTGTTAATGCAGGTTCATTTGAGATCGAGTCATGCTTAGATAAGCTGCTGTTTTTTCTCTCCAATGACTATGCTTTTTTGGTTATTAGTCTATTATTTACCCTGAATAATTGCATTTGGCAAGTCCTATTCATGCTCAATGACAGTCATTCAGGTAACTTCCAATCACTAGGTTTTTTTGGTTAGCTGTTCTGTGATACTTGAACCAGCAGCTGCTAAAGTGATCATACTATACCACAAAATTCTTAAATGGAAATACCACAAAATTCTTAAATGGAAGACCTAACGAGTCCATGTGGGGGCACTACTGCACTACAAGAGCAGTCTTTTGGCTTAAATTGATGATCTTTCCGCTTAAGATCAATTCATTATGCATGAAACCCTACAATTGAGAACATAAAAAAATTTCCAGTATGTATCATCCAAAATAATCCTTACAATTTTCTTATCTCAACACCATTTCACAAACACATTGAACTCTACATATGCACACGGTTCCCTTATTTCATTCATCTCTACCCTACCATATACTCAAGGTCACTTCTAAGGATCTCTTAGCTCATGCACCCCTCCTTACAAGCTTGCAAACTCCAAAAACCACTAACTGAATAATCAAAGTTGCTCTTCTACTTGGTAGTTCGATAGAGTTGGATAACTCTGAAATGATATCAAAATCATGTTTTCCTAGTCCTTACCAGTCAATAAGTTCATTCAAGAACACACACAGAGCCCAAGAATCCCAAATTGTAAGAAAGCAGAGACAATTCCAAAGTAAAGAGTTTATATAGATTGCATTGAGATCCAGTTCAGCCTGAAACAACATTAAACTGTGTCAGTCAAATAGTCTAACCTAATCTATCTCCTCCAGCAGCTGTAGTTGGTATGGGCCTATACAGTTTACAGAAAATGCAGCTGCTATTATTATCAAAGTTTATTGCCAGGAAATTGGTCAGTTTGGACTATTTGATTAACTGAAACTAGTTCCAATTGGTACTATTGTCACCCACCAATTTGGAACTGGTTTCAGAAAGCTATAGCACCTTCCAATGCTAAAACAAATCTTAGCTTGTAAAAATTCCATTAAATGGCATACCAATGCTGGTCCAATTTTAGCTTCCATTGAGGGCTCTTTAAGCAAAAATTTAACAGCATTTAGACAAGACTAAATACCAGTAGCAATATCACATCCAACTTCTGATAGTAGCCATTATGCATACCTTGGACTGTACAAAACATTAAACATGCTCTTGGTGGATATGGCATTTGCCACTGGAGAAAGAACACTAGGATATGAATTCTGCTTGCCAATAACTGAATCAGGAAGCCCATTTCTCGGTCGAACAGCTCTTCTAATTCCCAACCTCAGCTCTCCATCTTCACCCCTACAATGACCATACAGTAACAGATTATAAGCTTTAACCAACAAGATGGTGGGATGGGGTCAGTTAATTGCACTTCTACACCAAATGGAGCTGGAATTTTTTCTTTAAAGAAAAATTCCTTGCATAACACTAGGAATATTCCTATATCTTCAATTTGACAGCTACAGAAACCCCTCTGATATCTTCCACCAGTAAAATATTTTCTTCAAAAGGCTTTCAACTGCTTTTATTTATCAAATACTAGCTTTTCTAAATGAATAGTCCATTTCCTTAAAATGATTCTTTTCCTAACAGGCTAATTCCTACATTTTGCAGTTAACTTCGAACTAATGGAAAACGTTTTCTTCAGAATCATTATCCAGTTAACATACCTCAGAAAGAGCACTGCATCCCCTGAAACAAGATTCTTTTGACTCACAAAAATGCTCCACCCAGTAGTAAGCAGATGCCTTCTTGGTTGACCTAAAAAGAAATAAATATTAACACCATCGCTATTCCCCCTTGATTGAATCCAAACCCTCCATTCAGTTAAGATTCATTATACCTCTATAAATATGCCGAAACCTCCACTCTACTCCGTGCAGGTCTTTGGCCACAAGCTCTTGAGAAGGCCTCTGCTGCTTGTAATCCTACAGACAAAGATATATCATTACATTCACAACAAACCCTAACAAGAATTACCAAATTAGTGTATGAAGTAATAGTAAGGCAATTAAAAGCATCAGAGTCCTACCAGGGGAGGGAAACAGTCTTCAGCAGCTCTGCGTGGAACAGAGAACCCTCCATGTGTACTAGTATCAGAAGCTGTGAGTGTTTTGCAAAACATATGAGGGGTTGATTTTGCTGGTAATCCACCTCCACCCTCTTCATCTACACCTAACTCTTCAAGCTCTTTTCCCTCTAATTTCTGTCCGACCAACTACAGAACTCCCCCAAAAAAACGACAGCATCAGCTTCAAAAAGTAAGGCTATAATTTAAAAAAGGAAAAGAACTAATATAAGTAATAAATTCATTGAGACTGAACAGAGCAAAGGGCATAACTCTTAAAAAATTGCAAATTTCTTCATATAAGACAAGTAATGGTTGCAGAAAACCAAGATGAAGAAGGAAATGAGAAATGACATCAATTGAAGGCAGTACCTCTGGTTGAGGAAGGAGAGCAAGCTGAGTGTAGACCTCATCATTCTCCTTATTAGCCTGTTTCAAAAGAGTAAAGTTGGAAAAAGTAAAAAGAAGCAGCAAACTAGTAGGAATAAAGGGAAAACAGAGGGATAGTTATGATCTTGAAAGAAAAACCATAACACCAAAAACTCATTTTCACAACTTACAAGAAGTTGTACATTTACAACTTTGCAGAAGATTTGTGGTTGGAGATCAAAGGTAGGCATTTCCATAGGAGAGAAAGGAGAGGAAGAGGCAACCTGTTCCAGGTGACCTTGAGGGAAATAAACAACCACATTCCCTTTCTTGGGAAGTGAAGTAAGAGGACCAGCACAGGCATGCCAAAGCTCCAAGTAAATTGAAGAAGAAACAGGAAATGGGGATGAATTAGAAGAGCATGAAGAGGAAGAAGAATCCCCATTAGTACAGAATGCATTATTCTTCTCCACCTCAGTCACTGCATGGTTCAGATCAATTTCCATGAACACCCAACAAAATGCTGTTATTATCTTTAGTATAGGCTCAGAAATGCAAGTACAACAGCAACAACATAACCACTAACCAACCTCTCCAAAAAAAATATATATCAAGAAAGTGAAATAGCAAAAAAAAAAAAAGTAGGGGTAGTGGGTAGTAGAAGGGGTAGTGGTAGGAGAGTACTAATTAAGTGGAGAAGAAAAGGATACCAAGAAAACTAAAAGAAAACCATAGAAATGAGGTCAAATCACAACAAGAAACTCAATTTTTTTTGTTTGGAGGGTACCCATAATAAAGCTTAATACAAGAGAGTAGTGCAAGAAGATGAACAGAAAACAACAAGAAGAAGACGGTCATGTTATTAGAAAGGATACCCAACTCAAAGGTAAAAAGAAAGGATTATAAAGAAAAGGGTATCAAATAATAACAAGAAATTCAAAGTATGATTCCTCCCCCATTTGCAGGTACTGAGAAGAGGGAGCAGAAGTAGCTGACATAGACAATTGCATAGCAAGCACAGAGATACAAAAGGCAAAAAAAAAAAAAAAAAAAAATGCCAATGTGGTGGTGGCTTTTGGAGTTGGACTGTTAAGAATACAGATGGTAATGGAGAGAGAGACTGTGTTGTGTTGTGTTGCGTGGAGGGGACATGCCAAGACAGTACATAACCCACTCTTCCCCTCTCTTCTCAATTGCTTTCCGTTCCTTTCATTTCCTTCTCTTTCTCTTTTCCCCCCTTTTTTTTCCTTATTGTCACTTTTTTTTTTTTTGGAAATTTTATTGTCACTTACTATTTAACATAAATTACCTTTTATTTTTTATAGATTTTCCTTTTCATTGTTTCTATTCTACTATCACATCTTTATGCATTTAAGAATATAAAATAATTAAATTTTAATTAATTTAATTATTTTTAAATAAAATATAAAAATAATATATATTTTATGATAATAAATTTAATATAATTGTATATATTATAAAATTAAATTTTTAAATTTTATATTATTTTTATTAGCGATGGTTACCAATACCATAGTTACATTAAATGAATAAATATATTAGAGATTTGTATTTATTCAATAAAAATATAAATTTATAAATTTGTATTAAAGATAGACAGAAGCATATAGAGTTCTAATATAACTTTTATTTTTCATTCAATGGAAAACAACACAAAAACTCATTTCTTTTCTTTGAAAAACCTTTTTGTATTTTTGTGTATCAATAGAAACAACCCATTAAAAATCCATAGTAGCCTCTAGACATTATCTAAAACCCATTAGTGCTATCTAAACAAGAATTATATTATTATTATTATAATACAATATGCTCTCTCTCTCTCTCTCCTTATATATATATATATGAATTTGAGTTACTCTGTTATATTATATGAATTTATTTAAATTATTAACATTTAAATTTAGTATACTTTAATCAATTCATACAAGACCATAAAATAGTAAAAAAAATTAATAATTAATTTAATATAATTGTATATATTACGATTTGAATTTAAAATATCGAATTTTTTTCAGTATAAATGTGTGTATATACAAATAAAATTATAACCATTAAATTAATACTTATTTAATTATAGTCATTAATACATATTATATGTATTGATACATAAGGATAATCAATAGTTGTAATTAAATAAAAATTAATCTAACAGTTATAATTTTATTTATAGAGTTACAAACATTTGTATTGTAGTAAAAGTCTAAAATATCACTTAAATAACAATTTCTATCA